>JXTC01000572.1:83695-114108 GCA_002914845.1 Trema orientale | reverse complement strand
TTGAAATTGATGAGTTGAGGAAGTGACTCCAATTTGTGTGTTCTCTTGCAGCCACCGATGCGGGTAGCTTCAACAACAGTGTTGCTGGGCAGCAGGTTGGTACTTTCAATTATTCAATTTGGCATTAATTTTGGTTTTACCAAACCTTATGGTTTGTTTACTCGAGTAACACACGCGAGAGTATTGGAAAGCGAAACTCAGCTAGCATCAAGTCAGTCTCTGTGAATTTTGGAATGTGATGTCGTTAGTCAACAAGTAACAGCTAGTTATCGAAACGATGGATTCATATCTTATGGGATAAGCATTTTTTGTCGAAAGTTGAATAGGGAGCTCTAGAGGAGAAGTTTAGTTGGAATACTAAAGGTGGGTTTGTAGGAGATTCAGTTTGAACCCGTAAAATCCGAAGGTGGGCTAGTCCAAAATCTGTAAGGAGTTAATCATAAATAGTGTCTAATTTTTACTCGTAGAAATGGTGGCACTGTCATTTTAATCCATTTATTTCAAAACCCATTCTTGTTTTCAGGAATTATAATATGCAGAAAATGTTGAATTAAATAAGAAATGATTAGTGAATAGACTTCTCATAACCTACTTTTGCTGTATGAGTTTACCATAGTCTATAAAGTCGATTACATAAACTCTCATAGTTGTTACCTCAATTTTTAGTGGGTCGATGAGACTCCAGGCTTTGTTAAAGACAACGGGGTTCACAAGTGCTCCAGTGATGTTTTCTGAACTTGGTAGACCAGTCTGCTCAAGTAGCGTAGCGAGATGGTCTTAAAATGATAAAACTTTTTTCTCACCTGAATAAGAGAATTTAATATGGGAAGTTACTATACGCAGCTAACTGGCTTCATGAGCTTACGCTATACTCGGGTTGTCCTAAATGACAGATAGTCCTAAACCTGATTTAGCTATGCTAATTGTCAAAGGAAACCTTGAATTAGAACATGCTCTGTAGTTTTGCTGCTACATAAAGAACCTGCTTTAGATTGATCTCTTGAAAGTTCAGGTTCTGTAGATTTACTCATGTACTACACGACCTTCTTATTTGAGTTTACTTTATTATTATTAGTATTACTATAATAATTATTATTATGTTCTTTTTTTTCCTCTTTGGTATGGTGGGGTTATGCTTTGTACTCAATTACTTGGAGTTGAAACATTTTGGTGCAAATGTTGAATTTTCTAGTCGTTTATTAATATATTTTTTTCCATTGCACAATTTTCTTTTTCAAAACCTGTTCTAACTTGGAAATGGAAAATCTTTATTTATTAGGCAGTTTTGGAAACTGTTGCTAGAGTTAAGTCCAAGAAGAATGACACCAAAGAGGAGAAGTATGTGCATATATCTTTCGAATTAATGATTACGTCCTTTCTTTTTTAATGGAAGTGATAGCAACTGAGATTACTTAAAATTTATTGCTGCTGAGGTAAGTTAAGTACTATGCTGAATATTTGTGAGCCTTATGTTAGGTCATTTCAGTTTCATCGTGTTTTCAATAATGAGAATCAAGCTGAAGATATGCCAACATTGATAGATCGCAAGGTATGCTGACTACATGTCGTTGGAAATTTAAATTGGCACATAGACTTTGGTTCTTCTACAATAGATAATATCCACATCATGTTTTCAATATTGAGTCTTGATGTGCTAGAAATTTATCGTCAGGACAATGTCTTTATTATATCCAATCTGAAGTCAAAGTTTCCAGTGCTACAACTTGACTCAAGGTTAGGTGTTTTTTTTTTTTTTTTTCCCGGTTAGCTTGTTTATTCCTCACTTGTGCGTACAACCCGCAGCAGCTTTGGCTGATGTAGCTTGTTAAAACTATTCTTTTGTAGATTGATATCAGACCTGGTAGTCGTCATTGTATCTGCTACTTGTGGTGGCATTGCTTTTGCCTGCGCTGGGCAACCGGTCTGATCACTATCATTTTCCTTTCCTTTGATGAGTTCTTTTTGGGAACTGTTATTTTGGGGTGTTTTCTTGTCGAAAATTATCCCTAAATGTTTTCATCCTGACCTTTTGACGATTTGCAGGTTATTACTGGATATCTTCTTGCAGGATCTGTCATTGGCCCAGGAGGCTTGAGTTTTGTCAGTGAAATGGTGCAAGTATGTTGTCTTTTAAGCTATCACGCCTGATATTTCACTTATGTGTGTATTCTTAATGATCTTAATTTTTTTTTGTAATGGATCCTTTTGATATCAGCTTATATAAAACTATATACTTCTTCTCATAAGAACATCTCTGAATTTGATTTTAATTGTTGTTATGTTAAAGTTGAGGACTTTGTTCCCCTTCAGATCATCAATTTATTTACTTCCATTGTCTCAAATGAAATTATGCATGAAGGTTGAGACAGTTGCTCAGTTTGGTGTCATCTTTCTTCTTTTTGCACTGGGCCTGGAGTTTTCCGCCACAAAGGTTAGCTTGTTTAGTTGTTATTTCTATCCTACATTCTTCTTTTTTTGATTATCAATTGATTAGTTTGTGATATCTGATAAGTGATAACCATGTCTTCGTTTCACATTGTCAGCTTCGTGTAGTCCGGGCAGTGGCTGTTCTAGGAGGTCTACTCCAGATTTTCCTGTTTATGTGCTTATGTGGAATAACAGCCTCTGTATGTTAACGTTTTTCTAGATCAATATCTTTGGGAGTTGTATTTGGAGTTATGTTTTCTTAGGCCTTGTAAACACTTATTTCTGGGTAGATTACTGCTGCTAAATGTAGGTTTCTATATGGTTCTGGGCAGAGCTGTTATAATGCCTCACTATATGGTGCTGGGCTTGTATGGAGCTTTTGATATTACTTTAAGATGCATGATTATAAATTAGCACTGCCAACTGCTTTTGTGGCCAGTGTAGAGACTTGAGTTGAGACTAATTATGATTGTTTTACCCTTTTTTCCATCATTTCAAACGATCAATGCTGTTCCAACATGCTAACTGCTTGCATTCCAGTTATGCGGTGGTAAACCTTCTGAGGGGGTCTTTGTTGGAGCATTTCTATCTATGTCTTCAACTGCAGTGGTAATATGTTTGCATTGATAGCTTTGTCATTTCATTATCTCGTTGATGTTTTTATAGAGGGAGAACAAGAATAGAAATTTCATCTTTTTACTCTTGCTGTGTATTGGGGTAATAGTTTCTGTAAAATATCCAGACATTTTTCTGGGTTATTATGTTTAACTTTTGTTGGTAATGGGAAGTTGCGATAATTATCATGAGAAAGCCATCCTTTATTTGTGAGTGAGTGGTTGGCTAGATCCATCAGATCCATTTGGATTAACTCGATCATTTGAAAGTATGCAAAAGTTTGGACAAAAATTTGAATTTGTGACTTTAAGTGCTTTTCCATTATGCAATTTTCAGATATGTAACTGTCAAAAATCATCTTTAAGTGGTTCTATGTAACTGTCGAAAATCATCTGTAAGTGGTGCTTATTTTTTCTTGTTTGGTCCATAGGTTTTGAAATTCTTGATGGAAAAAAATAGCATCAATGCCCTTCATGGTCAGGTCACAGTTGGCACTCTTATTTTGCAGGTTCTCTTTTCTTTACCTGTGTGATTATAAAATGTTAAGTTTCTGCTCATCTTATCAGAACTTTCACCGTGATCAAATTAGTATATATATCTATTTTGGATTTTGTGAATTATATATAGATTTTTTTAAGTACACCTAAGTTATATATTTTTTAAGTTTTCCTAAGTTATAGATATTTTTTAAGTACACCTAAGTTATACAAGTTTGAACTATTGTGTGCTACCAGGATTGTGCTGTCGGTTTGCTATTTGCTTTGCTTCCAGTTCTTGGTGGTACTTCAGGTGTTCTTCAAGGAGTGATGTCCATGACCAAATCGTAAGATTACGAAAATTATTCTTGCTTACACAGTTTGGAAATTATGCAAAATGTATTCTTCTCCGTTTTATTCTTATTGCAATATCAAAAAATAATATGAGGTCCAATTGTCTTCAAAACCTGTTCTCAATTAGCTACTACTTGAAGGCTTGGTTTGGTCTATATTGTCTGTGATTTATTTTTATCTAGTGTCTTTATCTTATGAAGTCCTCTGTCACTGCTGAACTGATAACAGCTTTGTTAGTGACATACTGACATGGATGCAGTAACCATCGAAACTTAAATTGATATGCAATTTGCAGGCGTGTGCCTCCTGGGACAGTTGTCCTGGTGGATGGTGTTCTGCTCGGGAACTCTGCTTTTTTCCTTTATGTTGCACATACTACATAGTGTGTGTTTATTTCTTTGAAATTCTTTTGGGTCTTGGCATAATTTTCTTTGGCTAATTTTACGTAAGACCTGGAAAGTTAGCAGCTTAATTTGTACCTTAGCCTATAACAATGGTACCAAACATTTTAGAATGGTGGAAAATCACTGTCAATTGAGCGACTCTTAGTTGCTTTTTTTCTTTCCCCTGGTATTTGGATTGATATTGCAATTTCTTGCCTTCTGCTATGTGAATTATGTGCTATGACTTTCTTTACAGTTGCTTTATGATCTCAGGTTGGTGGTTTTGATAGCATTTTTGGTCATTTTGTCAATAGTATCTCGCACTTGTGTGCCATGGTTCCTTAAGCTCATGATAAGCCTATCGTCTCAGGTACTACATTTAGATCTTTCAGTTTAAGCTTCTCTTTCGTATTCTCAATTCAGTTTGGCTGATTTTTGTTTTTGTTTATTTCCAGACTAATGAACTATATCAACTGGCATCGGTGGCATTCTGCTTACTTGTTGCTTGGGTTTGTACAGTTCCTGTTTCTTTCCTGTTTCATTACAGACAATTTTTTTTTTTTTTTTTCAACTATAAGAATAAGATTGGTTGATTTTTATGCTTCTCCTCCCATCCTCTTTTCTGCTTCTGGTAAGACAACTTCTATTGTATCATCAACGAGATCACAGGATCCCAACTTGTTTATATGTTTATCAGAACGTCTCCACCCATGGTGTGGGATGCATATGTGCATCTTTTCATTTGCCTGCAAATATGGACATATAATAAAGATTTATGTCATTTCAGTGTAGTGATAAGCTGGGTTTAAGCCTTGAACTGGGTTCATTTGCTGCTGGAGTGATGATTTCGACTACTGATCTTGGTCAACATACACTTGAACAAGTAAGATACTTTTATTCTGTCTGCTTGGACTGGGAGGAGCTTAATGAGTCATGACTTTCATTTGCTCTTTCAACTCACAGTAGATATTGCATTGGCGTGCATGCACGCATGAAAATATGTTTATATACCTCTCCCTCTTGTGTCCTCCCTATTAGCTATGTATGAAGGAGGTTAGCAGAGTTGTGTTTTTTAAGTCTCTCTTGCATAGTCCTTTTTGGTTACTGAAATTATTGAAATTGTCACATATATTGGTTATATGTATGTCACTATAATTACATTAGTTAGTCTAAGTTCTTTGTTTTCTGTTTTATTCCTTCATATTGTTCACGTATGGGATATGGCTTTGTTAAGCCACTCACTTAAAAAAATCTTAACACTTAAATGTGATACTGTCATGTGTTTATGCTCATAATTCTAGTTACTTGTCTTGCAGGTTGAGCCCATTCGTAACTTCTTTGCTGCTCTATTTCTTGCCAGCATTGGGATGTTAATACATGTTCATTTCCTCTGGAATCATGTTGATATCTTACTTGCAGCTGTTATTTTGGTGATCATTATAAAAACTATTGTGGTTGCTACTGTCGTCAAGGGATTTGGATATAACAACAGGACTTCTCTTCTTGTAAGATTTTTATAAGTTGTAATACAGTTAGCTATGCATATTGACTGTTACAATTTAGCTATGCATATTGACTGTTACAAACATTTCTTTGATGGAGGGACCTTAAGTTATTTCATTTGTGTAGGTTGGAATGTCTCTGGCACAAATTGGAGAATTTGCTTTTGTTCTTTTGAGTCGTGCTTCTAATCTTCATTTGATAGAGGTGAGTGCTTGATTTGTAATCGTACCGTTTAAGTGAATGCTGGTCCACCTTGGTTTTGTAATCTTCTTTGCTTCTTGACTGTGCTTCAATAAAAGTTTGTTTTTTCTTAAAAACAAGAAGATGAATCCGTGAGCCATTTACCCATGAATCTTGTTTTAGAGAGTGACAGAGGAGCTTGGTTTGCAATCGTTCTTAAAGGAGTGCACCTATTTTTTCATGAATACTTATAGAGAGAGAGAGAGAGAGAGAGAGAGAGAGAGAGAGAGAGAGAGAGAGAGATACAATAGTTTTATCTTAAAGTTCAAAACATATTATGTTTTACTGTAAATGTCAGCATTTCAACTTTAAATATTTGAAGTGCAAGTTTCTAATCTTCTGCTATTTATCTGAGGGTTTAAACACTGATGTAGGGGAAATTGTATCTGTTGCTTCTTGGAACGACAGCTTTGAGTCTGGTAAGTGAACCATCTTGTTACATATAATAGCTTCCATAGACCAGCAAGCAAAGTTTGTAACAAGTGTTTATGAATATCTCATTTTCGACCTCATTTTCGACGTGATAAAGAAAGTAGATACTGAATTTTGTTCTACTTATTTAGAAGGGAACAAAGAAGAAAATTCTTCTATATTTGGAAGTAAACATGCTCGATTTAAATTGTGAGGGACTCCACACTGATTCTATTACTGGTTGTGACTCTTTTTTTCGAAATTGTGGGCTAAATCTCCTTATGTTTGCTCTTACTGGTAGACTGGTAGTTTTAGTAGTTCCTTTAAGTCGATTGATTCAGTATCTTTCACGTTAATGATTCTTAAGCTTTGGATTTAATTTGATAGGCTATATCTCAATTGTGAAGCATATCTCCGTTTTTTTAATAAATTTTAATATTTGATTTTTTATTTTTATTTTTTTCGTATTGTGTGTCTCTGTGTTTGTGTTACTCCTTACATCTTAGCCAAAGTCCACTTCACTTAAATTCTTGCAAGCTTTGGTGCAGGTAACCACGCCATTGCTTTTCAAGTTGATTCCCGCTGTTGTTCATCTCGGGGTCTTATTACGGTGGTTCTCTCCCGATAGTCAGAGCGAGGTAACAATCTTGTCCTTTGTATATATGCATCAAACTGTCCCCACACCAATTTACAATTTCATTTATCTAATCATTGGTCAAAGCAAGAGTTTTGAGGTACTTTGAAAATTATTTCTCATCCCAGATTGGATATAAAGGAGATAGTCTTCGGTCAGACAGTGCTAAGCGTATTGCTATCTTGGTCCACGGCTCTCATGATTCGTGATATTAAATTTAAAACACACGAACCAGAAAATTGGAAACCCTTTACCTGATGAGCTTGTTATACTCTGGAGGACAGGTGCTCAAGAGTGCGAAAGAGGTCGACTGAGTGAGGAGTTTCCACTACGGCAAAAAGCTCTACTTTCATGCCACATTGAGTACATAGTCCTGACCAGGCTTGAGTGAAATGATAATGCCAACTCAAACCAAGAAAAAGAAAACCACTCGGCACATATATATAAGCCTACACATCCCAACAGTACACTTCTAATTCTTTGATTAGGTCATCTTGTATTCCCAGATGACCCATTTTGTGTAAAATATCATCCGGTTTTGTTCTTGATCTTGCAATTTTTTTTCCCTCTTTTTTAAAGATGAAAATGATTGCAATTGTCTGCAATTGTAAAACTCAATGTATCATCTTCATCCCCCTACAGCGGCCCCTTTTTTTTTTTTTTTTGGAACGGTAGAAAATGGTACCAATGATCTTTAGTCTTCTTTTCTCCTTTTCTTTCACCTTTCCTCTCAAAAAAAGTTATTGACGCTATAAAAAGCAGTGTAATTATGTGGATGTTAATCACACACTTGGACAATCACACCTA
This sequence comes from Trema orientale, assembly GCA_002914845.1. Classification (NCBI taxonomy): domain Eukaryota; kingdom Viridiplantae; phylum Streptophyta; class Magnoliopsida; order Rosales; family Cannabaceae; genus Trema; species Trema orientale. The sequence continues at coordinate 106,258 of JXTC01000572.1, read as the reverse complement.
TTTATTTACCGTAGTAAAATACAGACGAATAGCAGTTGCAGTATACTTCTTCAAAAGGACCCCAGTGAAAAAGAAGGAATAGAAGTTCAACACAAACGGCTCACTGCAGGGTTAATGCCAACCACATTGGGTCATTATCACATATATGTTGTGATAAGTGTTAGGCTGTTTGCAATATAAATCAATTAAAAAGTGGCTCGCGTTTTTTGCAATTTCATTTTACGCTTTACCTGGATGGTTGTTGTTGTTCTTTTTTATTTTTTTTTGGTTAATGATATTAATAGTCCTAAATTATATCTGTTAAATCACTTTGTCACTAGAATTTTAAATTTACATAGTAATAGTCTATGAATTATATAATTGTTGTAACAATAATCTTTTGTCACAAATTATTAAATATTTAACATAAATAAGTCATTACAGAGTACACGATTTGGCAATTATGGTTAATGAGTTTCTGAGTTTTTAAATTACACAGTATACTATCAAAATTTATGTAATTATTGCAACAATAACCATATTTTTCATAAACTGTTAAATTTTTAATAGAAACAAGTCATATATAAAACACAGTTTAGAAACTATGGCTAAAAACGAGATTTTGACTTATAAAAGTAAATAATGCTCAATTATATGTTTTGTCCATAACTATTTTCTGTTAAAAAAATAACAGTTTGTGACAAATGAGCCATTACTATAACAATTACATAATTCAAGGGTCAATACTGTGTAAGTTGAAAATTTGAGAGACAAAATGATGCAGTGAGTATAATTTAGGTACCACTATTATATTTAGGGATAACGAAAAATAAAACCCCTCAAGCTTGACTTTTCTGCAAAATAAATCCTCATTTTTGGCTACTGCAAAATATAGTACCTTCATATTAATAAATTCTAAAAATTCATGCCTGAGCCTTTAAAATGACTAATTCACCCCTCTAAAAATATGGAATCCAAATGAAGTTTACCATATACATGTTTCCAAATAGTTTATTTTATTTAAAAAACGTAAATGAAATAAAACTAGAAATAGAAGCAAATAATCTAGCAAAAAGAACCCCAAAATAAACTTTGAACTAAAACCCAAATAGAGATGGGTTCGACTAAGGCAGAGCTAGGAATAAGGTGCATCTCTTACACTTTGAATCAAGACAGTACTACAAATTTGAAGGTTGATTTGGAGTTATTTGGCGAGCTAAATTGGAATCACAGGTGAAGTTTGACTTGTAAAGGTAAGCAAGAGTAGGTTTGGGTTTATTTGGACTGATTAGCTTTAGTTTTTTTTTTTTTTTTTTCCTTCTCTAATTCATCACAGTACACCCATTCTTCTGCAATTGTCATGGTTTATGTGATTGTGATGGTATTATATGAATTGTATTGTATATGTGGTTATGGAGTTCGAAATTGAGATTGTGGTCTAGATGTTTGATAAAATGTCTATAAGAGGACTTACATATATTGTTTTGGAAATTGTGGCAGGGGTTCTAATGGAGTCTCATTGCTCAAATATGGCAAGACACCAATGGGTGAGGATACGTAATGGGCATTGTGGCTGTGGATTGAAGGCGGAGATCAGCATTAATGAAACACTAGACAATCCTAATCGTATCTTTTTTATGCCCAAATGAAAGATGTGGTTTCCTTAAATGGTGGAAGGCAGAAGATGATTAGAACCATATAGTGGTTGGATCTATAATTCATTACGTCCAAGTACTTAAATGATTGATTCGAATTATACAGAACTTATATGTAGGCGCTTGTTGGACTTCGAGGCTACCAATGACTCAATTAGGATTTTTCCTTTTGGTTTGTTTGTAATCTTGTTGGTAGTGCTTATGGTGTTAATTGTGAAATAAAAGAACCTGGTTTAATTTTGTAAGTCTGCAATGTAAAAGACAAGTGAGTTGAACCTGGTTTTATGGTCCCTTTTCATTTTAATGTTCGTTACAAAGTGGTATAAAGATATATATGTCAAATTTGCTAATTGTAAATGTCTATGGTCCCATTTCATTGCAACATATTCCATAAAAAATGCTCAAAAAAACTACTAAAATAGTTGCTATATTCTATACGTTTCTGGTCCCATTTCATTGCAAAATTCCATACGAAGTAAAAAAAAGCTTCCAATAGAAAATCATTCCATTAAAAATTGGGGCAACTTGCTACATATCCAATACACACTAATTCCACAAAAAACATTTCTAATGACTATCAGACTATAAAAGACCTGTCCAATGTTCAGCAACGGTATATGCGCATTCTATTACAAAAATGAGTTCATTTGCCACATCATAATTCCAAAACCCAACTGCCACCTGTATTTCCAAAATACACATTGTAACATGAAAGAGTAATATTTGACTTATCCCATAAAAGAACACAAAATATCGTAAAAGTTATGTCCCGTTGCAATCTTTTTCATTTAAGTAGTAGTAACTCCCAAAACAATAAGGCCATCTATTATGGCATATGCTCTTCAATCATGCTTAAGCAACTTCAGACTGGGCTTGTTCTTCATCACCATCATAGAACATGGAATAAACATCCCTTGGTAGTTTAATTTGTCTACTATTCACCTGACCCACATACAACCATAAAGCATGAAATTCAAATGACTAACTTTTAGCAATGTAAATTTTTAAATATAGTATTTAGAAACTTACATTAGGATCCACACTTGTGCCTATACTTGGTCTAGCTTCAATAGAAGGTTGTTTCTTTCTTGGCTTCCCTGGTTTCCCCTTAGGCTTCTTAGGAACTTTTTCATTTTCGCATGACCTGGAATTATGGCCTATGCCACCGCAGTTGCGACATGATCCCTTCAATTTAGTTAGTCTCCTTGGTGCCAACTCTTTCTCAATGGGATCCTTTTTCCTCTTTGTAGTTGGGTGTCCTAGTTGTCTTTTCACCTTTGGAGGCTTTAGCATATTAGATTTTGGATTGCCACATATCTTTTGATGGAATTGGGTGTATCACTCCTGAATATGCCTTTGTCCTTGCTTTAGTGTGAAAATATTTATGAGTGTAGTTCTCTTTTTTTGAATCCCTTATTGTGTTGATGCAAGCCAATGCATGAATACACGGTATACCCTTAATTGCCAATATTCACAATCACAAACATGTTTATCTAGTTTAACCCCAACTGTAGTATCATTAAGTTCAACCTTAAATTCATACTCCCAAGTTTGTGTCACAATTGCGTACCTAGCCTTCTCTTCAAGCTTCCTTATTCTGTAGTTGACCTTTGGAGTTAATGGATGAGTCCACCCTTCTATAGTTACCTTCCTAGTCCAATTAGCCTCCATCAACTTTGCCCTTAACTCATCAAGTAGTTTATATTGTGGCATGTACCTAAGCTCATCCATCCACCTATTAAAGGACTCAACAAAGTTAGAAGTTATGTATTCTACCTTTGCAGACTCTTCCATAGCATGGAAAGACCAAGCTTTTGGATCTAAGACAGCCAAATATAAATATGCTTCCTTTTTTTTTTCTCTTTGATTTTTCTCATTTCTTTTTAAATAATTTCAGCATTTCCAGCCATTGCAGCTTTCCAATATAGAGTTCTGAAGCCTCCATCTCTAAATTTCTTGAAAAAGTTCATCTATAAATGTTGGTAACATGATCTCTGGTATACATTATTGAAAACAGAAGGAATAGCCTCCACAAGTCCTTGTTTATGTGTTTAAAAACAGAACATTAGTTAGTTATTGAATTACTTTTTCCATATATCACTAGTAAAGCAAACATAATTGGAAGTAGAATACTAATCTTTTGTCTATCTGATATGACACTTAACTTTTTCTTCCCCAGAATATTGGTGATTGGACCCTTCAATTATGTGAGAAACCATTTTCAACTATCCTTGTTCTCAGTCACAACAATTGCAAATGCCAAAGGATACAACTTCAAGTTTGCGTCTACCCCAACAGCAGAAAGTAAGATAGCACCATACAGTCCCTTTAGATGGCATCCATTAAATCCTAAAAAAGGCCTGCATCCAGCGTCAAATCATACAGAACTACCATGGAAACATACAAATGCCCTTTGAAAAATAGGAAGTGTATTGGCCTGCAACACCTTGCTTTGGATCTTTGCCACGCTATTAGGATTAGTTTTCAAAACCATATGAGCATAACACCTTAGTATTATAAATTCAGCAGCATGGCTTCATATGCTATTACTCTTGGCCATGCATCGTGCTCCATACAACTTTGTACTTGGTACAGAAATACCATATTTCTTCCTCAAAAGTGTTCTCATTCCATCGCAATCCAGGTCAGGATAATCCTTGAAATTTTCTGCCAACTTTGAAGCTATCCAACTAGAAGAAACTATCTTATTCTTCTTAATAATCTGGCACGTGTATTTGTCTGTCAATGTCTTGATAACAAATAGAGAAGCATCTGGTGCAGGAGATGCATGAACTCGAAAAGGGCAACCCTCTACCTTACACTTGACAGTAACTCTCTTTCTACAATTTTTGACATTTACATACTCAAATCCTCTTTCAATGGCATAGTGTCTCAGCACCTCATTGAATTCTATATAATCATTAAAAACCTGATATAAGGCAAGTTGTTTCTTTCCAGCAGCATTAACATAATGAGTTGCCATTCTCATACGTCTATTTGGGTCTTCAATTTTATCATCACTAAGAGGTTCTCTAGCCTTGCCAACCATATATCACTAGAGCCATCAGTATCTCTAAGATCCAGATTTCCCTCTGCATCATGTTCTGCATCAGAATCATTTTCATATGACTCATTATTGTCTTCTTAAGAGGAGTTATTCATTGCACCACCATCCCTTGTAGGGTCATCATCATCTATAGGTGATGATAACCTATCTTTTTCAGAGCAGTTTGAAGCTATTAACTCATCCTCATACACAATTGGACTTACTTTATCTTTGCCCCTCTTCTTATGACTCACTCCAACCTAGTTTTCGCAACTTGCAGCATGTATTTGAATGATAAAAAGCCCATCCAAATCCACATTATTAATTCCCTCAGCTTCCATCTCAATCTCAACTTCATTGGAATTTCTTGATATTTCAACTGTACCCTCAGCTGCCACCCCATTAACATCTATGTAAAGATCAATGTGCCAAGACCACCCATCCCCATTAAGCTCGAACATGTCCATCAAGGTTTTATCACTATCCACAATTATATGCTCCCATCCTTTAATGTAGGTCATGATGGAAACTTCCACCTCCCTTTGAGCATGTTCATTGCCCCAAAACTTATGAAACAAGTTGTGACATAATTCCATACAATGGAACATATCAGAATCTCAGTCCATTTTACTACACTTCCACCTCCTGAGTGAACATGAAGTTTATGTAGCAGCATCTGTGATATCAACAAATTAAAAATATCCAATCTTACTAGCAACACAATAAAAACTAATTGTAAAAAGGAATTAATAAAATACTAAGTTTCTGCCACAGTAATAATTATTTTTAAGACAACTTATTGAATCCCAAACCATTAATAATCTAGCGAAAAAATATTTGTGCTTGATAGGGTACAAATGCATGCATATTTTGAGTTGAATAGAGCAATGGAACTTATACATTATTTGCTACTGGAACATATATATATATATAGTAATAAACTATGAAATTCGATTATTAGAAAATCCATGCTACTTTACATATCAAGTAAAAAAATAATGTATACTTGCAAACTTTAACAACTTATGCTAACTTTTCATAAAAGATTAAAGTAATTAATACTACCTAGTATACTTCACGCCACAATTTCTTGTTTAATAATAAACTAATAAATAATACTTTTGCATATATTATTGCAATAATCATAAGGAAAACAAACTTCCAAATTTATTAAATAAAGCTACTTGTAATTTCATAATCCCAAACCAACATAATTGTAAAAAATACTCAGTTTCTACTACAATAAATAATTTTTTTAATTCAAATTCTTGAACTTATGATTTTCAGTAAATCATACTTGCTATTTAATCAAATAGCTAATTAAAAGTTCATAACTCCAAACCAAGGGAATTGTCAAAAAAATCACAATAATCTAGTGATACTAAAATTTTTTTACTACAAACAAATTTTCCTCAACCAATGTATGTTTAGAGAGACACTCTATAAAATTTTCACATGGATTATTCCATTGAGTTTCAAAGACTTAACGTACAAGAAAACGCCCCTAGGCCTAACTCAAAGCCATTTAATCAAGAGACTTAGCAAAGGTGATGTTTTTATACTCTCTTTACTCATTCCAACATAAAAAATGGCTTAAACAAACAATTATTCTTCTGTTTACCTGGAATAATAGACTTGGGCCTCTGTTTGCTCTGTATTTTTTTCCTTTCCCCAAACTGATTTCAGATCCAATGTGTTGTCCACTTCTACTGAATGGCACGCATACAATACTTTGGATTTCACTCAACTTTCACCACACTTGTGCCTCTGTTTTCTCTTAAATCGTTTACTCATCCACGGATGAGTTTCACCCCATCCCTTACGTTCTCCTCTAGCTACTGAACCATCTCTTTCATTTTCTCATATATCTTTTTTTTTTTTATTTTCTTTGATATCAAAATGACATCATTGGTGTTTTAGGCTTAGTTTTAATTGGTTTTTTTCCTTTTTTTTTGGCTTTATTTATGTTGAAATTTGATTGGTTTTAGAACGTATTCAAGCCATAAACTTGTTTGGTAACACTGATAACATCTCTTGGTAGTTCAATTTATCTACTATTCACCTGACACACATACAACCATAAAGCATGAAATGTTAGGTTATTTTTGTGTAACCTATATGTGGGCTATAGGTATTTATAATAATTATATAATATTAGGACTATCTAATTAAGTGGGTTCAATTAAGTGATCTAATTAAGGGCTCAGGAAGTTATCTATTAAGTGTGGATTTTGTAATGTGTGGTTATCTAATCCTAGTCCAATAAGGATTGATAGGGTCTTTATTGGTGACTAGTATATAAGGTCATAACTAATAGGGTTTTGGTCCCTAAGCCAAATAGAACGTGTGCTCTTCTCTTCTATATCCATCAATAGAGAGAGTTCCCATTGAGCATACATAGAGTGTTCTGGCTGTGAAAGTCCTTCTACCCTCAGGCTCTATTCAGTTAATCGCTTCTGCTTACGTGATCTCATTCTTTGCTGTAGAAGACAATGGATTCAGGTTAGTCATGGGTTTCTCTCAATAAATCTTTTCCTGACAATTTAGTATGATAGATTCTGGGATTATATTTGGTTTATTAATCCACTATGTATATCTAACAAGTGGTATTAAGAGCAAGAAATCATGTTAAATTGCTTAGGATAATCGTGCATGTCTCTATTTTGTGATATTTTTACCTATTTGGCTTTCTAGGGTTTAGATATAACATGTATGATTGATAAAATTTTCATGATTTTGTTGAGATATTAAATATTTGAGGGTTGAATTCTGAGTTTTGGGTCATAAAGTTTGCAGATTAAGGTGAAAAATCACATCAGATTTGAGTTACCCAATTTTAAAATCGGGTAATTAATACTAAGGCCGAAATCTGGGGCTGCGGCGCTAACAATTGGCGCCGCAGCGCCGGACTCAAGTTGCGGCGGTGCTGCGGTGCCACGCGAGTGGCGCTGTAGCGCCACCATTCAAGCGCAGTGGCGTTGCAGTGCCACCATCAAGACGGGTGGCATCGCGACGCCACCATTCATCACCTGGGTTCAGAAATTTTTTTTTTAGGTCATTTTTTGACCTAATTGAGGTACACGGTCTCGGTTTTAGGTAGAATTGAGTCATTTTCGACTCAATTCAAGAAGTTCCAACCTGAAACTTAACCAATTAGTTTTGTTTTCTCAACCCAGCTTTAGTACGACCTGCACTTTATCCGTTAAAAATTTTATTTGGATTTAAGAGTTGATAAAAGTGCTTAAAACTCAGTCTGTCATCCATAAAGATTTGTGCATTGAAATTTTCAGTTTAATATTCTGGGTACTTTGGTTATTATTTTCTTTGCACTATTTGTTTAAATATTTTGAAATAGATGAGTTGAAACAACATATTGCCAAAGTAACCTCTATTGCGTAAATTTATTTATTTTGAAATATTTGAATGTTTGTGTGTTTATTGTTCATGCGAATAATTACCGGCCCAAAGAAAGGTGATTATTTGGCCTGAATACATCTGCGGTAATAGATATGTGATGGTTATTAAGTCTCCATGTGGACAGTAAATCGGCCCAAAGGAAGATTTATTGTTTGACAGGATTTACTGTCAATATCTGATTACTGCATTGAAGAGTACCACTTACAAGTTAATAAGTCGGCCCAAAGGAAGGCTTATTGATGTTGTTCTGGGTATCTTGTGATGGAAGCCCACCTTATATATTTATTTGTTGTATGTCATGCTAGTATATCTTTTTTGTATGCTTAGTTTATGACATATTTTTAATGTGAGCTGTTATTTTCTGTTTTTGTTCTCTGTTCAGTTTCTGTTTAATATATATCTGCCAATATTAGGTCTAATATTTGTGTTTAATAACACAAACCTTAAGAAATGGAATGAGCACAATGTGCTCAGTTGCATTGGTCTTGACCTTGTGCTCCGGACAGAACATCCTACTGCTTTTACAGTTTAAAGTTCTTCAGTTGGTAAAGAAGAATTTTGAGTAGTAAATTCGTTCTAATTGCATAAGTCTCATGATCATGCAACACTCCATTATAAAAACCATAAGGGGCGCTATACCTGAGGAAGTAAACGCTAAGTTGTTCCATAAAGCAATTACAGATCGTTTTATTGGAAATGAAAAGGTCGAAATGAGTACTATTTTTTGGGATCTCGTTTCAATTCAGTATAAGGATTAAGGGAACATAAGGGAGTATATTATGGAGATATCTAATCTTGCTTCCAAACTAAAGGCACTTAAGTTAGAGTAGTTGAAAGACTTGCTCGTGCATTCGGATTCTATCTCTCTTCTTGCACAAATTAGTTAAGCAAAGTTACAACATCCTTAAGTACAAATGATCTCTTTTGAGATCATTTCTTATAGTATGTAAGAAGAAGATAGGTTGAAGCGAGAAAAGATTGAAAGTACTCACTTAGCTTGTACTTCTCAAGATAAGATAAGATAAGAAAAATGAATAAAGATAAGGAAGCTGCAGTTATGTCTTTACAGCATAAAGTGCAAAAAGAAACAAAATAAGGAATTTGTCTGTTTCTTTTGCGAAAGGGCTGGATGTATAAGGTTTATTGTCCCAATCATGCCTTTTAGTGTATAAAGAAGGGTATGCTTCTCAATTTTGTTTGTCATAAAATTAATTTAGCTCTTGTACCCAAATATACTTAGTGAATAGATACGGATCCTACTATTCACATAAGTGTGTTCATGCAAGATTGTTTGTGAAGTCAGTTGCAAATTAATGATGAACGATTCATCTATTTAGGTAATGGCAACACTACTTCAGTGGAGGTTATATAAGGTTATTTAGATTACAATTAGAGACTGATAAATTTTGGGTTTAGAAGAGACTTTTAAAGTATTCTATTTCTAACGTGAACAAATATAGTCATCCTTATTCATTTGGAAATAGCTAAATTTAGTTTCTTTCAAGATTCAAATTTCTTGCTATTAGTTCTTTGATTAAGAATCTTTATAAATATAAAATAATTGCCTCATCAAGTTAATCTTGCATATTAAGAAATATGGTATAAAAGTATAAGTCAATTAACAGAATTTTTCTATAGTATGACATAAGCTTTTTTGATAAATCTCTTAATAGAGAATTAATAGCATTGTGTCAGATGAAATTCTTAACCTACTTAACTTAACGGACTTTAAAATCTGTGTTAAGTATATTAAGGTATACAGACAAATATAAGAAAATCAGGTATCAACAAGAGTTTTGACGTCTTAGAGCTAATTTATACTGATATATGCAGACCATTCCATACAGTTATCTAGAATGGCCAACAGTATTACATTTTGTTCATAGACACTTATTCTCATTAAGGATACCTATTTTGGTTCATGAAAAGTCTCAATTTCTGGATGTGTCTAAGTTTTTTCAATGCCTAAGTTGAAATTCAACTGAGCTAGGAAATTAAAGCTGTCAAATCTAATCATAGTATATACTGTCACACATTTGAGACTCACATATAGAAAAATGACATGGTGGCACGGCACCATGTGAAGGATGTATGGGGGCATGCACACAAGATGGAAATTGAGGCACGATATGTTGGACATGCATGCGGAGGGAAGCCAACACGCATGCATGTATGCGGGCGAAGCACTAGGCATACTCGGCCAAGTGTGCTATGGAAAGTGGCTGAGGCGCACGGAGCAACTTGTGAACTCAAAGTGTTGCGCGGGTCAACACTGGCGCTGGGCGCCAAGACGCGCGTGCGCGGACGGAACACTGGTGCCGCGTGCAGGGGCAGCACGCGCGTACACGAGAACGGGCGCTGGGCGCCAAGCACATGCATGGGGCAGACGTGCATGGCTGAGGAACACAGTGCCGAGAGTAGGCGGCACTCAGACACGGGTCTGAGAAAAGCGGAGCATGACACCGAGACATGAAGCGTGTCTTGCGCACGCTGGTGGCGCGCATGCACACGGGCGCAGGGCGGTTGGCAGAGAACTGAGGCATGGCGCGGTGCTATGCGACGTGGCCGAGAAATGCAGAGTTCATAGGGGCATGAACTCGGTTATGGCCGAGAGACGTGGGCGGCTGGGACGCCCACGACCAAGTCTGATGACCCACGTGCGGAGCAGGCGTGAGAGACGCGCGCATCTAGGAGGTGGTGCACGCAGTGCGCGGAGCATGTGCGCTCAATCTTAGACATGGGTGGCATACACGACCAGATGACTTGACCGAGACATGGCACAGCCCGAGAAAAGTGGTGTGCTGGAGCCATGGAGTGGCCAAGTGCCTGGAGCCACACGCGCACACGTCTGGGACATGCTGCGCGCAGCGCGCGCGTGGCTAGGCCAGCGCACGCGGAAGCAAGCAAACATGGCCAATCTTCGGAATTTTGTGGGCATATAGGTTCCTACACGTTTTCTAAGTGTTCCTAAGGGGCATAGACCGTGCTCTATAAATAGTGCATGAGGGAGGCATGCATGGTGATAAGAAGAAACATAAGAAGCAAGGGGCATTAAAGAGAGACACTTGACGGGACTAAGTGTTGGTGCTTCTTGAGAGGGAAGTGCTAAGTGAGGGCTAGAGAGCATTGGGGCTGGTCTAGTGTGGGCTTAGACTACCGGGTCACATTGTAAGGGTTATGAGTGTATTAGTATGGGACTTTGTACTTAAGCACTTGGGTTTGTGAGCGGGTTTGTAAATCACTTGGTGCATCATTATAATCCTTTGTTATTATGATTAATAAAGGCTGGGAAAAAGGTTCTCGTATATTGTTGGCTGTGTATTTATTTATTTGATGCGTGCTTAACCTCTCTTGTTGCTTTGTGCTACAACGGACCGTAGTATTTATGTGAAAACACACTTGAATTCTGCATAAGCAAGTTGTGTTGGGGGAAGGCTGAGCCTTGGTTGGGGGAGCCTTGGCTGCTATCACTGGATTCGGTTATCTTAAGTCTTGACCCCGTGACACATACTATGGTAGGTAAGACGGATAAAGTAAACAAAGTCCAGAGCCCTTCACTCAGTTCCTAGAGACATACAGAATCATCCGCGACAATACGAAATACTGGAGAAACCTAGTATAAATAGTATTGTTCTGTGACAATAGAGAAAACTTAAGGACATGGTAAAAAGTGTGTTTANTCAGACACGGGTCTGAGAAAAGCGGAGCATGACACCGAGACATGAAGCGTGTCTTGCGCACGCTGGTGGCGCGCATGCACACGGGCGCAGGGCGGTTGGCAGAGAACTGAGGCATGGCGCGGTGCTATGCGACGTGGCCGAGAAATGCAGAGTTCATAGGGGCATGAACTCGGTTATGGCCGAGAGACGTGGGCGGCTGGGACGCCCACGACCAAGTCTGATGACCCACGTGCGGAGCAGGCGTGAGAGACGCGCGCATCTAGGAGGTGGTGCACGCAGTGCGCGGAGCATGTGCGCTCAATCTTAGACATGGGTGGCATACACGACTAGATGACTTGACCGAGACATGGCACAGCCCGAGAAAAGTGGTGTGCTGGAGCCATGGAGTGGCCAAGTGCCTGGAGCCACACGCGCACACGTCTGGGACATGCTGCGCGCAGCGCGCGCGTGGCTAGGCCAGCGCACGCGGAAGCAAGCAAACATGGCCAATCTTCGGAATTTTGTGGGCATATAGGTTCCTACACGTTTTCTAAGTGTTCCTAAGGGGCATAGACCGTGCTCTATAAATAGTGCATGAGGGAGGCATGCATGGTGATAAGAAGAAACATAAGAAGCAAGGGGCATTAAAGAGAGACACTTGACGGGACTAAGTGTTGGTGCTTCTTGAGAGGGAAGTGCTAAGTGAGGGCTAGAGAGCATTGGGGCTGGTCTAGTGTGGGCTTAGACTACCGGGTCACATTGTAAGGGTTATGAGTGTATTAGTATGGGACTTTGTACTTAAGCACTTGGGTTTGTGAGCGGGTTTGTAAATCACTTGGTGCATCATTATAATCCTTTGTTATTATGATTAATAAAGGCTGGGAAAAAGGTTCTCGTATATTGTTGGCTGTGTATTTATTTATTTGATGCGTGCTTAACCTCTCTTGTTGCTTTGTGCTACAACGGACCGTAGTATTTATGTGAAAACACACTTGAATTCTGCATAAGCAAGTTGTGTTGGGGGAAGGCTGAGCCTTGGTTGGGGGAGCCTTGGCTGCTATCACTGGATTCGGTTATCTTAAGTCTTGACCCCGTGACACATACTATGGTAGGTAAGACGGATAAAGTAAACAAAGTCCAGAGCCCTTCACTCAGTTCCTAGAGACATACAGAATCATCCGCGACAATACGAAATACTGGAGAAACCTAGTATAAATAGTATTGTTCTGTGACAATAGAGAAAACTTAAGGACATGGTAAAAAGTGTGTTTAGTCATTCTTCTTTACCTAAAATCACTCTAGGAAAGAAACCTAAGAACTGCAGTATACATACCAAACAAAGTTTCCATTAAAGATGTAGCTAAAACCCCATATGCGCTATGGATGGGCAAAAAGCCTAGCATTAGGTACTTGCATGTCTGTGGTTGTCCAACTAAGGTCAGGCCATATGGAAAGTAATTGGACTTAAGAATTTTAGCTACTAATTCATTCGGTGCTTTGAAAAGTCTAGGGGATTCATTTTTATGATACCTCTTATAAATCCTTTTCAAAATAGGAAAATATAAATTCCTTGAGAATGTTAAGTTTGGGTGGAGAAGAGGTTAAGAATATTGTCTTTGAGGAGGAATTTATTTCTCTTCTTTCTGTTGTAATTGAAAATATTCAGGTTTCAGGTTTCTATACCTGACATTATTCAGGATACAAATTCGGATCAAGACAATATTCAGCAAATTCTAAAAGAGCAAATTCAACAACCTCAAGAGAAAGTGCCATGAAGGAAATCCACTAGAACATGTGTTTGATATGGGAGTAGAAAATGAACTAATTATTTTCACTCAAGTTAAAACAATGTTCTAACTCTCAAAGTGGATTAATGCCATAAAGTATGAGATGAAATCCATGAAGGACAATGATGTTTAAGATCTTGTCGACATTTAGGTTCGTCTAGTTCTAATGGTTTTACTCCGAAGGAAGGCATTATTTATAAAGAGACTTTCTTTCCAGTTTTAATGAAAGACTCTTTCAGGATAATTTTGGTACTAGTAGCTCATCATATTCTGGAGTTACATTAGGAGAATTTAAAGACCACCAGTTTCTCATTAAGATATTATAGACTCCATCTAATTATTTTCTCATTTGGTTTTGAGGAAAATTTAGTTGATGGTCTTATATATCACAAGTTCAGTAGGAGCAAGTTTATCTTCCTGATTTTATATGTCAATGACATACTTTTGGCGAGTAATGATATAGGCTTGTTGTACGAAACCAAGAAAGTTCTATCGAAGGATATTGATGTAAAAGATCTTAGAGACGTCTCTTTTGTATTAAGGAATACAGATACATTAAGATCATTCTTGACATATCTTTTAGGATATCACAAAAGATCTATATCGATAAGGATTATGTTTCAGGAGATATGTCCATTGGCTAAGGGTGATAAATACAGTCTCAATCAGTGCCCGTAATGATATTGAAATTAAGGAAATACAAAAATTCTCTTATGCATTGGCAGTGGGGAATCTTATGTATATTCAGGATTGTTAGACAGATATTAATAACTCCCATGTGGATCATTAAGTAGCAGCAAAATGGGTTATGCAGAATTTAGAGAGAACATTAGTTTATGTGCTCACTTATCAGAAATCGGAGAAATTTCAGAGATCATTGGGTATTCCGATTCTGATTTTGTTGGATGACTATATAGTTAAAGATCCACTTCTGGTTATATATATATTTGGTAAATGGAGGAGATATTTGGAAGAGTGTTAAATAAACACTCACAGTTTTTTCACTACGGAGCAATATATATATATATATATCTTGTTATAATGCATCGATTTATGGAATATAACTGCGAAATTTTATCACCAGGCTGCAAGCTATGGTTGATGGTTTTAAAAGACCACTAAGGAATTATTGTGATAATTAAGCTGCATTGTTGTATTCTGATAACAACGAAAACTCTTGAAGTTAAGGCACATAGACTTTAAGTTATCTGTTGTTAAAATAAAGTATTCAGAGTTGACAAGTGTCTAAGGAACATGTAAGTACAAACTCCATGATAGTGGCCACTCACTAAAGGTTTATTACCTAAAGTGCTTTCATGAGCATATTGCTCATAATGGTGTCGTATTTTAAAGATGTGCAGTTTCAGTGGGAGTTTGTAGTTTGGTCCAAATGTTCATTAGTGACACTTATTTCTTGATTAATTTCCACAGAATATGGTCGATGGATTTTGGTAAACTCTGAATTAAGATATGATATTTATCATATTATTATCTTTCCTAGTGCGGTTTAAGCATAAAGTTTGCGGTAATGCATTAAGAGGAAATAATAAGGTTGATCTCATTTCAGTTTAAAGAAGGACCAATTGGAAATAGGTATGTAAGATCACTTTTCGTGTAATTTCCATGCCACATATCCATACTTGATCTGTGTCATTGTGTGTATTAATTTGGTAATCATTGATGGGTTTAGTTGCCTACCTAAGTGCAATGAAGGCTGCTTTGGTTTCATGTTGATATACAAAATGGTTCAGATTGTCTTAAGGGGTAATTTCTTAACAGACAAAAATAAAATGCCTACTCAAGTTTTCATTATATAATTGTCTCAGGAAAACCCCATGTAGCCCAAGTGGGAGATTGTTAGGTTATTTTCGTGTAACCTATATGTCGGCTATAGGTTTTTATAATAATTATATAATATTAGGGCTGTCTAATTAAGTGGGGCCAATTAAGTGATCTAATTAAGGGCTTAGGAAGTTACCTATTAAGTGTGGACTTTGTAATGTGTGGTTACCTAATCCTAGTCCAATAAGGATTAATGGGGTCTCTATTGGTGACTAGTATATAAGGTCATAACTAATATGGTTTTGGTTCCTAAGCCAAATAGACCGTGTGCTCTTCTCCTCTATCTCCATCAATAGAGAGAGTTCGCATTGAGTATACATAGAGTATTCTGGCTGTGAAAGACCTTCTACCCTCAGGCTCTATTCAGTTAATCGCTTCCGTTTACGTGATCTCATCCTTTGCTATAGAAGACAATGGATTCAGGTTAGTCACGGGTTTCTCTCAACAAATCTTTTCCTGATAATTTGGCATGGTAGATTCTGGGATTGTATTTGGTTTATTAATCCATTATATATATCTAACATGAAATTCAAATGGCTAACTTTCAGCAATGTAAATTTTAAAATATAGTGTTTAGAAACTTACATTAGGATCCACACTTGTGCCTACACTTGGTCTAGCTTCAATAGAAGGTTGTTTCTTTCTTGGCCCCCCTGGTTTTCCCTTAGGCTTCTTAGGAACTTTTTCATTTTCGCATGACCTGGAATTATGGCCTATGCCACCACAGTTGCGACATGATCCCTTCAATTTATTTAGTCTCCTTGGCGCCAACTCTTTCTCAATGGAATCCTTTTTCCTCTTTGTAGTTGGGTGTCCTGGTTGTCTTTTCACCTTTGGAGGCATTTGCATATTGGATTTTGGAAATTGTGGCCACAGGTCTTTTGATGGAATTGGGTGTATCACTCCAGAATATGCCTTTCTCCATATTTCAGTGTGAAAATATTTATGAGTGTATTTTTTTTTTGAATTCCTTATTATGTTGATGCAAGCCAATGCATCAACACACGATATACCCTTTAATTGCCAATATCCATTATCAAAAAACATGTTCATCTAGTTTAACCCCAACTGTAGTATCATTAAGTTCAACCTCAAATTCGTACTCCCAAGTTTGTCTCACAATTGCGTACCAAGCCTTCTCTTCAAGCTTCCTTATTCTGTAGTTAACCTTTGGAGTTAATGGATGAGTCCACCTTTCTACAGTCACCTTCCTAGTCTAATTAGCCTCCATCAACTTTGCCCTTAACTCATCAAGTAGTTTATATGGTGGCATGTACCTAAGCTCATCCATCCACTTATTAAAGGACTCAACAAAGTTAGAAGTTATGTGTTCTACCTTTGCAGACTCTTCCATAGCATGGAAAGACCAAGCTTTTGGATCTAAGGCAGCCAAATAGTCATATGCTTCCTCTTTTTTCTCTTTGATTTTGCTCATTGCTTTTTGAGAAATTTCAACAGTTCCAGCCCTTGCAGCTTCCCAATATAGAGTTCTGAAGCCTCTATCTCTAAATTTCTTTAAAAAGTTCATCCATAAATGTTGGCAACATGATCTCTGGTATAAATTATTGAAAATAGAAGGGATAGCCTCCACAAGTCCCTGTTTATGTGTTTAAAAACAGAACATTAGTTAGTTATTGAATTACTTTTTCCATATATCACCAGTAAAGCAAATATAATTGGAAGTAGAATACTAACCTTTTGTCTATCTGATATGACACTTAAACTTTTTTTTCTCCAGAATATTGTGATTGGACCCTTCAATTATGTGAGAAACCATTTTCAACTATCCTTTTTCTCAGTCTTAATAATTACAAATGCCAAAGGATACAACTGCAAGTTTGCATCTACCCCAATAGCAGAAAGTAAGATACCACCATATGGTCCCTTTAGATGGCATCTATTAAATCCTAGAAAAAGCCTGCATCCAGCGTCAAATCCAACAGAACTACCATGGAAACATGCAAATGCCCTTTGAAAAATAGGAAGTATATTGGCCTGCAACATCTTTCTCTGGATCTTTGCCATGCTATTAGGATGAGTTTTCAAAACCAATTGAGCATAACACCTTAGTATCATAAATTCAGCAGCATGGTTCTGTATGCTATTACCCTTGGCCATGCATTCTGCTCTATACAACTTTGTGCTTGGTACAGAAATGCCATATTTCTTCCTCCAAAGTGTTCTCATTCCATCGCAATCCAGGTCAGGATAATCCTTGAAATTTTCTGCCAACTTTGAAGCTATCCAACTAGAAGAAACCATTTTATTCTTCTTAACAATCTGGCATGTGTGTTTGTCTGTCAATGTCTTGTAACAAATAGAGAACCATCTGGTGCAGGAGATGCATGAACTCGAAAGGGGCAACCCTCTACCTTGCACTTGGCAGTAACTCTCTTTCTACAATTTTTGACATTCACATACTCAAATCCTCTTTCAATGGCATAGTCTCTCCGCACCTCATTGAATTCTATATAATTATTGAAAACCTGATGTAAGGCAAGTTGTTTCTTCCCATCAGCATTAACATAATGAGTTGCCATTCTCATACGTCTGTTTGGGTCTTCAATTCAATCATCAGTAAGAGGTTCTTTAGCCTTGCCAACCATATATCACTAGAGCCATCAATATTTTTAAGATCCGGATTTCCCTCTGCATCATGTTCTGCATCAAAATTATCTTCACATGACTCACTATTGTCTTCTTGAGAGGGGTTATTCATTGCACCACTATCCCATGTAGGGTCATCATCATATGTAGGTGATGATAACCTATCTTTTTCAAAGCAATTTGAAGCTATTAACTCATCCTCATACACAATTGGACTTACGTTATCTTTGCCCCTCTTCATATGACTCACTCCAACCTGGTTTTCACAACTTGCAACATGTATTTGAACGTTTAAAAGCCCATCTAAATCCACATTATTAATTCCCTCAGCTTCTATTTCAACCGTACCCTCAGCTGCCACCCCATTAACATCCACGTAAAGATCAATGTGCCAAGACCCATCCCCATTAAGCTCGAACATATCCATCAAGGTTTTATCACTATCCGTAATTATATGCTCCCATCCTCTAATGTAGGCCATGATGGAAACTTCCACCTCCCTTTGAGCATGTTCATTGCCCCAAAACTCATGAAACAAGTTGTGACAGTTCCATATAAGGGAACTTATCAGAATACATAATCCATTTTATTACACTTCCACCTCCTGAGTGAACATGAAGTTTATGTAGCACCATCTGTGATATCTACAAATTAAAAATATCCAATCTTATTAACAACACAATAAAAACTAATTGTAACTAATTGTAAAAAGGAATTAAAATAAAATACTAAGTTTCTACCACAGTAATAATTGTTTTTAATACAACTTATTGAATCCCAAACCAATAATAATCCGTCGAAAAAATATTTGTGCTTGATAGGGTACAGATGCATGCATATTTTGAGTTAGATAGAGCAATGAAACTTATACATTATTTGCTACTGGAACATATATATATATATAGAGAGAGAAAGCAATAAACTATGAAATTCGATTATTAGAAAATCCATGCTACTTTACATATCAAGTAAAAAAATAATGTATACTCGCACACTTTAACAACTTATGTTAGCTTTTCAGAAAAGATTAAAGTAATTAATACTACCTTGTATGCTTCACGCCACAATTTCTTGTTTAATAATAAACTAACAAATAATACTACTGCATATATTATTGTAATAATCATAAGGAAAACAAACTTCCAAATTTATCAAATGAAGCTACTTGTAATTTCATAATCCCAGACCAATATAATCATAAAAAATACTCAGTTTCTGCTACAATAAATAATTTTTTTAATACAAATTCTTGAACCTATGATTTTTAGTAAATCATACTTGCTATTTAATTAAATAGCTAATTAAAAGTTCATAACCCCAAACCAATGGAATTGTCAAAAAAACCCTAATAATCTACTGCTACTAAAATTTTTTTAACACAAATAAATTTTCCTCAACCAATGTATGTTTAGAGACATACTTTATAAAATTTTCACATGGATTACTCCATTGAGTTTCAAAGACTTAACGTACAAGAAAACGCCCCTAGGCCTAACCCAAAGCCATTTAATCAAGAGACTTAGCAAAGGTGATGTTTTTATACTCTCTTTACTCATTCCAACATCAAAAATGGCCTAAACAAACAATTATTCTTCTGTTTACCTGGAATAATAGACTTGGGCCTCTGTTTGCTCTGTATTTCTTTTTTCTTTCCCCAAACTTATTTTAGATCTAATGTGTTGCCCACTTCTACTGAATGGCACGCATATAACACTTTGGTTTTCACTCAACTTTCACCACACTTGTGCCTCTGTTTTCTCTGAGATCGTTTACTCTTCCATGGCTGAGTTTCACCCCATCCCTTACGTTCTCCTCTAGCTATTGAACCATCTCTTTCATTTTCTCATGTATCTTTTTTTTTTAATTCTCTTTGATATCAAAACGACATCATTGGTGTTTTAGGTTTAGTTTTAATTGATTTTTTTTCCTTTTTTGGGCTTTATTTATGTTAAAATTTGATTGGTAAGCCTTAAATTGTTTGATAACACTGATAGCATAACTTATCCACGTTTAACTAACTTTTTCGGGGCAAATTTGTCTTTTCATGGCTAAGTTTATCCCAAAATTGGACTGAAGGTATGAATTTTTGGAATTTATTAATGTGAAGGTATTATCTTGTAGTAGTCAAAAGTGAGGGTTTATTTTGCATAAAGGTCAAATTTGAGGGGTTTGTTTTGCCATTATCCTTTATATTTAATCCCCCCCTTCCCCTTTTTTTTTATGAAATGGGTTTATCATTAATTGAAAGAGAAAAATAATAAGTAACTATGTGACATCCAGCTCCTCACATAATTAAGAAAGCCAATAATAAACATGCTCTAATTATATATTAGGCATCTAGAAATCATTAATACTAGTTTCATAAAAACATGCTCATTCATTATGTTATGTGCATTCACATACATGTTATTGTACTAATGATTACTGAAGTATTCCGATGCAGTGTAAAGGTTCAATACCCTCAGAAAGAGAGAGCTCGGTGTGTTAAAAGAACAAAGAATATAATTAAGAAAGTAATACTATGTGCACATGCATTAAGATCGTACTTGTTGATAACTTGGTCAAATAGTAGTTTTTCGATAAAATATAATTTTCACGCACTTCGGAGACGAATTCACTGTGTGTTTAACACGTCAAATAGGCTTAATTTAATGTCTAGGACTCATTTATAGCATTTTATTTGTCGGCTCCATGTAAGCACGATGTGGCATTCAGGACACTAATTTGTATTTAGTTGCACTAAGCTAGCTTAGATTAAGCTTAATCGCATAATGTCGTTTTTGTGCATTCTAATAATTAAGTGCTAATACTATATTTGCCATGTTAATTGGAGTGTAATTGACTTATTGTTATGTTTAATAATTGATTATGGGGCTAGGATCCACCAAATTACAATAAGATTGGCTATATAGGATCATAAGTCAAAGTATGACTAGATTTCACTTCCTAAGCTAGGACTCACCAACCTTGGCTACACTTAGGTGTATAGGAGTGACCAGCAACGTGGTGACTATGTTAAGGATGTTTTAGAGCTGGACACATGTAAAGCAATGAGCAAAATACCTAAAATACTCCTTAGAATTTAAGTTTTGCCATTTCTTAGTCATTAAGTATCACTTTTTGACCAAATCTAGTCATTTTCTTTCCCTTTCTCTCCAGCCACGACCTGAGCCTCTCCAATACCTTCCTACATTTCTTTCAATTCCTCTTAGTCATATCCAAGAGTTTCCAAGCAGTAGAACTCAAATTGGAGCTCTAGAAAACAAGATAGACCAAAACTAGTCAAGGTAGCTCTACTAAGTTCTTCTTTCTGGGTCTTGTCCTTTGATTTTAATTCTCTACTTGTTTCCACTTAAATAATGTTTCTTCAGGTCCTCTTAAGTTCAAAAATCTATTTCTAAGCCTTGGGTATCACTTTGGTGGAGATAGAAGGCAAGAAGTCTAGCAAAGACTCAAACTAGTCAAGGTAAGGTTTAAGTAGGATTTTGAATTTGTAGTGAATTTCCTTTATTTCAGCTCTTAAACCTAAGTTATTATTTGATGAATAATGGTCATAGAAACCCTTATATATTGCTGGAAACATGAAATTTAAGTGGAGAATTAAAGTTGGACCTAAAGCCCCAAAGTTTGTTATTTATAGAGTTAAGTGTTTTCATGTGTAGTAGATTAAGTTTTCTATATTTGTAACCTGATTTCTTAAGCTTGGAGTGTATATTTATTGATCTCATTGTTTATTACACTCATTTGGTAGCTGCTTGTGATGACACACAAATATAAAAGTGGTTTCAAACTTGTTTAGACCGAAAAAGAGTTCAAGTACACTTAGATTATTCTAAGTGATCCTCTTTGATATGTATATGTGGGAATTGGATTGTTAATTGTTATTTCAGGTTTAAAACCATGATTTTAATCATGTGGGAATATTCTAAAAATAGGGGAGGTGCTGTCCAAATATTTTTAAAATGAAATGGCACAATTTAGGAGCAAATGGACTAGTTTTTATAAAATTATGTGTCATTTTGGATTATTTTGTGCTAATGAACTAACATTCATATTTTAATACTTTTGAACAGTTTTTCAATACTAGTTATTGATTGTCAAGTGCCTTAAGTAATTTATATGCTTCCGAGTCATTTTAAGATCAAGTTTCTTAATTTGGTGAAAGTTGTCATTTCGGTCTTATTCAAGTATTTTATGTTAGAATTCTATATGGGATTGCAAAACCAAATAAAAACCCTAGAACATTCATGTAAAACTGATAGGAAGGGATTCATTGAGTATACCTGAGTCCATGATTGAATACCGTAGTATGGACGATGAACCAAAGGCGGAAGCGATAGTGATTCACTGTATATGCTAGAGGGTTTGATCTTCTGTAGCCTAAAAGCCTAAAGTCACTCAGATGAAATTCTCTGTAATTGATGGTGGGTTACAGAGAATTGAGCGTACGTATTCTTTTGGCTACAGGGACCATAACCCTAAAAGGTTCTTTATATAGTCCCCTGTTGGGTATCCATCAAACTCTAACTGGGTGACTAACAGGGTATCCACATTGGTATCCATACCCAGTT
>JXTC01000572.1:15826-78077 GCA_002914845.1 Trema orientale | reverse complement strand
AATCACTTATTGGGTCTGCTTAAGAACAATATGGCCCAATACAATTGTCCAAAATATATGTGGCCCACTATAGGAAATACAATTTCCTAACATTTTAAAGCATCCTTTTTGTAAAATATGCATCTTGAATAATAGTAATTTATAACAGGTGATTAGCATACCAATCTCTAGAGGATATTGACTCTTTCCACTATCGATTCCTATTCAGGACACGAGATAAGTAAAGTACTCAATTGCAACACAAGAATTATATGTTATGTTTCTACTCTTTACATTTATTCTGGCTATGAGCATGACCATTGGCATTTCGATTTAAGCATATATGCTTGGTATCTCTAGTATGGAATTATCATCTAACTTTTAGAAGATTTTGTGCCACTGTTACGGGGAAGCGGGATATAAATTTACAGTTCAGGGTGGCAGCCCAAGGAGAGGGGCAAGTTTGACGGAATTTGTCAAAAGATGTGCCACAATATTCCTCCTCCAAATTATATAATAGATTATACTACAGTCTCGGGCCGCCTTATCTCTTAAGCTCGATAGGGTAACGATGGACTAAGATTAGTAACGAGTCCCACTGTGATAAGAGCCGACGGGAGGAGAACCCATAGGATATCATTAGTCAGGAAGCCCTGCAGGTACGGTGCCGAACCGGACAGTGGGCACAATACAGGGAAGGTTCTAAAGAAAAATATTTATACCGAAGCATTTAAGCAAGCATGGTCATACATTTAATTCAAAGAAACATGTCATCCATTACTTTACTTATTGAGTTGTAGCTCATTGTAGTCTTGTGTCGCAGGTAATAATTAAAATGACAGCCTGAGCTTGTGAGCTGGAGTAGAGGGCCAACCTTGGCGTTGTACATATAGATATTTTGACCACATATGGGGGCCTAGTTTATGTATTTTGGGATGTTTTGCAATCTCTCAATGAAGTTATTTTTAGTTCGTCTCTTTTGGTACCTATTTACTATTTTTCGTTTTGTAATATATGTATATATTGATCCACATTATGTTTGTAAGTAAGGTCAGCTATCCATAAAGTTTTAAAGAAAATAAAAAGTTCAAATTAGCCCGTATTTTTGGACTAACGAATACAGGATTATTTTCCAAAAGTAAGGCCTTATAAATAAAAAGTTAATAAATTCCCACTAATAATGCGTGGATAAAAGGAAGGACGTTACAAACTGATTAAGAGAATCAATCAATCTGCCGGTGATAGCTACGTGTGCTTTCAAACTATATTGTTTTTTTTTTTTTTTATGGGAAACTATATTGTTTTTCATTTGGCTGGAAAGTCAATCAATCAAACCGTAAATCTGCCTAGAAATAAAGAATATACTAATAGTAAAAGTCATAAGTGATGGTAAGTCGCTAACGTTAAATAGTGCTTAAAGATGTTTGTGACTTGAACTTCGTTTCATTATCATGACCAGTTAGCAGGATTTGTTGATTTGCTGTGGAGAGGAGAAAAAACCCGTCTTTTAATGAATTTTAAATAATCCTTCAACCAATTACCTCTATTATGGTCGTCTCTTAATAACTATATACATGTATATATGTATCTATTCTTCCTTAAGAAATTAGTATGTACCTACTAATTGGTCCCCATACCTTCCTTTTTTTTTATTATTTTTTTTTCTATGGAGGTCCCTAAGTATTGTGTTTTCCTTTTGGGACATCCGTTAAGCCTTCCTACCTTATCTTTTCATCCAAAATTCTGTTAGGGCCCATATTGATAAAAGAAATTTTCCACCATGATCCGTGCACACTTGTTTGGTAATTTGGTTCTCAAATTTTTTTTTTTTGAAAATTACACTAACACTCCCCGGTTCTTAATAAATTTAAAGACACCCATTAGGGATAAAAAAGATAGAAAAGTTAAAATCATTTAACACCACTTAGTGTGGTTGTCTTTTGATTTTAAAAAATTAATCGTTGTTTTAGTATAAACAAAAAGAAAATTTTCGTAAAAATTTACTAGTAGAAGGGGTATTTGTGTTATTTCTATAACTTTAGGGGTATTAATGTTATCATATTTTGCTTAGTATGGGTGCTGTTATAGCTTTGAGAAACTAAGGATGTCTGTGTATATGTCAATTCTTCAATGAACCTCTATATTTATTCTTTTTCCATGGGTTGTCACTAACTTTGACAAGACTTAGGGATGTTAATGCAATTTTTTTTAAAAAACCATTGAAAACCAAATTGCGAAATAGGTGAAACATTATGGAGTAAAGATATGAAATTTCTCCATTCGCAAGGCTCCTATAAAATTTTGGATGGAAAAGGCAAAAAAGACTAAGGGATATGCCCAGAAAATAAAAAATTATGTAACTTAGTGTCAAAACAAATAAAAAGTAGTTGAGGACCAATATGCTTAACAGATAAAACGGTAGGGATTAATGATATAATTTACCAAAAAAAAGACCAACATTTTTTCAACTGGTTCACCGAAATGGCCTTTTTTTTTTTTTTTCATTAAGTAATTTTGAGCTATATATTCTTTTTGAGAAGCAATAAAGCAATTGCCGTAGAGAATATAAAGCCTACTAAAAGTTATCTTAGTCAATATTTCTTTCTTCAACCGAAAGCTATGATAAATAGCATTATCATCATCATCATCATCGTCTTTAGAATGAAGTTGTTCAATGCCCCTTGATCAAAGTTAAGCATCAATTTATAGTTTTCTTCATATTTAATAAATTGTAAACTTCAGCTGAAAGCACATAAAAGATGATGATCCCAATTTTTTTTCTCTTTTTATATATTTATCTGGTAATAAGATGATGATCCTAATTGATGTTATAAATAAGAGCCCAAAAGATGTTAATAAGCCGAGAGATGAAAGAATTATTCAAATAAAACTTGAAATTTAATCTACTACTCTTAATTAATATTCCTTTTATGTGGAAGAATAGATCCATATAATGACATATCATAACCATAAAATTTTAAATATAATATTGTGTTCGGTTTATAAAATTTTAAATATAATATTGTGTTCGGTTTATAAAATTTTAAATATAATATTGTGTTCGGTTTATTGCTTACTCAACAGAATTGGAAGTTTTGCCTTTCACGTTATGTGCTCAGCAAACAGTGCCATTAATTTAATATATCAATTATTTCTCCTAATATCGATGTAATTTGCCCTTTACTTAATTAAAATAAATATTCTATTAGAAGAACAAAAATAATGCCGTTGCCTCTTTATCATCACTGTTTCACTGAAGCAGACTGACCCAAAAAGTCAAATTTATATTTAAATAGTAGAATATATATGAAAAAAAATACATATCGGATTCATATATATATATACATGGGCCATAATTTGGTAGTTTTTTTTTTAACCTATCTACAAGTATTTGTTTTAGTCATTAGATTATTTATATAACGACTATATGATTTGAATAGTTTAGAAAAAAAAAATAACAATAAATATACATTATTTAATATTTTTTCTTTTTTTTTTTATATTTTATTATAAAAAGACGTGCATAATAAATTTTAATTAGATTAATATATATATATGGGTTTGGTTTAAATGGTTACAATAATATTTACCCATAAATGGTTACAATGGTTTAGGCCGTTAGATCTAATATCCTACGGTGGTGATTAGTTTGGTGGTTGGCTAAAAAAATTTAATGCTATTTATTACCATAAAAAAAATTTAATGCTATCACTACTTTTTTTAGTATCCATTCATGGTCACAAAAAAATTGTAACTATTGAGAAGTCCTCCATATATATATATATATATATTTATTATGATAGTTGATAGCTTGAAATACGCGACAGTCATATGAATACTTATAATGGGATGGTTACGGTAAGGGCGTCCCTACGTAGGGTCATGCCTTAATTATCG
Source organism: Trema orientale (assembly GCA_002914845.1). Taxonomy (NCBI): domain Eukaryota; kingdom Viridiplantae; phylum Streptophyta; class Magnoliopsida; order Rosales; family Cannabaceae; genus Trema; species Trema orientale. The sequence continues at coordinate 74,201 of JXTC01000572.1, read as the reverse complement.
TTGGATGGGAATCTGTGGAGAATAAAGGGAATCTGTGGAGAATCTATTTATATACAGATTCCCATCCAACGGTGAATAGACAGGGCCCTACGTAGGGGCGCCCCTACTATAGACGCGCCCTACTTATAATGTAAATGATGTGGTGAAAAATAGGGTTATTATAAAAAATAAAAACCTCGAAAAAAGCCTTAAATTTTTCGTTATATCAATAAAACCTTAAATTTTTTTAATTCTAACAAAAAAAAACCTTAAGTTTCTGATTATATTAAATAAAATCTTGATATACTGAAATTCAATCAAATTGAACCCAAAATAGATATTTAATCAATAAATATATAACGTAAAGGACTTTATTTTTTTATGTATTGTATACTCATGAGCTATTTTTTAATTTATTTTAATTAAAAAATTAATATTTTCAATATAGAATAACATAATTTTCGTCTAATTAGGGTGCTTGTCAGTGTACACTATAAAAAAAAATGAGTCATTTAATTTATTTTGTAGGTTAATTTGATTTGATTTTATAATCTAAAGATTTTATTTGATATAACTAAAAACTCAAGATTTTTTTTGCTAAAATTAAATAAAGACAATATTTTTTTTTTATATAATCGAAAACCCAAAATTTTTTTTGCTAAAATTAAAAAATTCAGGTTTTTTTTTTTTCCCGATAATAATTCGTGAAAAATATGTATCAAATTTACCTTCCTTCTAAAAAAATGGAAAGAAAGAAAAATTTGTATCAAATATTCAAATGAATTGTAGAAGAAGATTTCTTAATTCGTATTGCTAAAGGCTTAGCCTTCTACATCTTCAATGTTGACATATGAAAAATATGCCACGAGGAATTATAAGCTGTCACATTATTGATTGTCACATTTAATATACGCAAGTAGTTATGTACTAATGGTAGTTGGTGTCCTAATTAGTAAATTGAAAAAAAGATATTGTCAAGCAATATATGAAAGCTGAAATGTTAACTACCATATTGAATATGACATTGAGGAGAATGGAATAACATTATGCATGGTGTCTGAAATATTATATGTATATATATTCACTAAGGCGTAGACAGATTAAACAGTTAGAAATTGAATAAAGGCACTCAAACTACTGTACTTGTGTAAAAATATAGATGCTGCTATGATGTCATAATTTTTTTTTCTAATTTTTTCCTCAACTGTTATACACTATACAAGTGGAACTATCATAACTACAAAAACATAAAATCACGGTAGTTAAAAACCACCGTAATTAATAATTTCACGACGGTTAATAACTATTGTTAATGTAAATGCAGTTAGAAAACGGTATCTTTAACGGCATAGAAACCACCGTAATTGATTCCATTCAATGGCATAGATTGATTCCTTTAACGGCGGTTATAACCCACCGTTAACGGGTTTGTACAGCCTTTTAACAGCGGTTCACGTATAACCACTGTTAAAGGCCCACCGGGAGAAATTTTTTTTCTTTCCCTAGGTAATTTACAAAATCCACATAATAAAAACTTGTATAAACAGTCTCATTCGACTTCTACAATATCCAGATCTAGATAAATTCACAAATAGATAAATACAACTAAAGTTCTATTACATAAACAAATACAATATAATATGTGTATACTGTTGGAAATTCCGGAAAATAAATTTCCAAAAAACGATTTTCTACGAAAACGATTTCCACAATTTTGTAAACAAATCAAGAATGCAGCGGAATAGGTATTTTAAAATTTTTCTTGAAACTTTACAAAACAAGATATAAGATCGTTGATCTAATATAAATCAATTCATGGATTTTGGTTTAGATAAAACCTGGAAGTGCTTCACAACCATTGAGCCTTCCCGTCTATTCTCTGGAACCCGTTGAATGATCCGGTGTGTAGACACCTTCTTGATTCCCAATGAGAGATGAGCGGACGATTCGGAAGACGCTCTTCCTTCTCCTTGACTGCACGTCTACAGTCATGGGTATCTCTCCCTCCGCGGCCATGAACGAGCTCGGGATTTCTCCCGCGGTAGCTCGACTCTCTCTCTCTCTCTCTCTCTCTCTCTTTTTCTCTCTATTTCATGCCAAGCACAGTTACTGTATATGGGTGGCATGTAGAACACTTGTGTACAGGCTTAGGAGAACTTTTCTCTTAAGTATTAGAGAGATGTAAACCCTAATGGGCTTATTGGGCTCAACTGACCATTCAATTAGTATTGGGCTATGTGTGAGCTAGGTATAGGACTTCATGGATCCAAATAGTCTAAGCTCCAATAGGCCAACTACCGATAGTCATAATTAACTCTTACTTATGACTGTGCCTTGTCCATTAATATTGGAGCACTCCACTATGGGCTCAATATTGCACTCTTAGACTAAATATCATATATTTTCTGTGAAGCTAATTAACACTTTAATTAACTTGATCCATTTATCATATACTATACCTGTAGATATACCTCCAATGCAATGCCGTACTAGTGAGGTGAAATTACCGTATTACCCTTCTAGTACATATTTACCTTTGAGTTACTATTTTTCATCTAATAGATAATAATTGACTGCGGTATTTATAATTGCCCATACAAACACAGTCAAATTCACAAAGTGAATACCTGGCGCCTTGTTTTTTTATTATCCAAGTCCTTGAAAAAACTCAAAGTGACATTATATGCATTGTGTCTAAATCATGAAGGGCGTTCTCGTCAATTTATAAATCTTATCTTCTAAGATACCGGAGTTCGAACTATATAACGGAACTAGTCCTTTAGTAAGTCAAAAGGATAAAACTCATGAAAGTAAGTCCGACAATCACTAGGATTAAGGTGATCTTGCAATAGTACTAGATTAGTGAAAGATAGAATATTGAACCTCAAATTCTATTTTCACTTGGTCCAGTTCAATACACTTATAACTTTCTTATAACGCATTAATGTTTCTATCCAAAGTTAGACACTTCGATGATTGGAGACTTCATCAATCCTATTAAAATAGACAACACTACATTCTACGACAAAATAAAGTATTCCATCTTTATTTGCAGAATGTGAACTTTTATTTAGACATAATGAAATAAAGAATTTAGTCTCCCACGTGTGAGTACTTCACAGGAACAATTCTTTATTACTCATTATTAGTCATGAAAATTTTTAGACGTTTACATAGTAAAAACATAAACATCACATGTATATAAATGAGACATAATATGGAATTTATTGACAATAAATAGATAACACTTAAATCTAATAAATATTGTTTAAAATGCCAAATAAAGAAACTGCTTTCTAGGGCATATTCCCAACATATACTACTACCACTTGCAAGTTAATTGACTTAATTCAAGGTTAGACTAATCTATCTAACATACATAAAGTCAACGAATTAGAAATATAACCTAATACTTAAGCATATCACTAAAACTTACAACATAATTCTGAATTATACCAATAAATAAGTCCAAGAACATAGTCTAACCAATCGAGACCAATTATAGATGATTAATTATGGTTACGGCCGATTCTTCACGCATTTCATTGATGTCGTCTACTGAATAAATTTCATGACTGCGACACTATAAGTTTATAAACACAAATCAAATTTAGTAACTAAAAATGACAAACATATATGTGAACTTAAATACTTTTAGACAAACAAAGTAAAGTATCAAAATACTTACATTTGATCCAATGTAATCTACCGGACTATTATCCTTCACCAAGTTTATGATTGAGGGCCGAGGTCTTTAATGGCAGTTCCATTTAAAGTACCGTTGTTAAAGTTCTGTTTGTTACATTCCCGGCAATTCCTATTCAACCGCCGAGAAAACATTTAAAAAAAAAAAAGTCTTTCTCGACAGTTGAATCGGAACTGTCGAGAAAGACTGTGTGGCTTACTTTAATGGTGGCTTTCTTTGAACCGCCGTTAAAATTTCGTTTTTTTGTAATGTATGTTATAAAGTGGAGGCTTTTAAATTTATCAATCAAGTATGTAGTGTAGAATACAGTGGGATAATTATAATTTAAAGGTTTTACTTTTGTAAATCCAAAAATAGGTTCTGTTACTAGGTAAGAAGTGTCATAATTAATAATTCTGAGCCAAAATTAATAGTTCCCTTGTGGATAGCTGGCTATACATCTGTCGGTGCGGAGATGTAAATATATATATACACAAGCAGTTTTTTTTTTGTTGAGTTCAAAGCATATATATAATACACAGTAACGCATCAGGATTTTATTTAAGTGGGGCATAATTATAAGAAAGAAATTAGAGTTGTCAGTCTGAAATTTGTATGTGTGAATATTCCAAAAATCTATTTCCATTGTGCTTGATTTTGCAGTATACTAAATTAATTTTATAATAAATTAATTTTTATTTTTTCGTATTGAATTTTGCTAACAGGAATATCTCTATAACTTCTCAAGAATATATAGATATATGTATAAGATATAATAATCTTATAAAAAGCAATTAGTCAAAACTCAGCAAAACAAGTTAACGAAAATAAAAGTTCATATAGAGAAAGAAAATGAAAAAAATAGAAAATAATTGTAAATGATAAGTGGAACATAATAGAAACAAAGTTAAAAGATGTATAGGCCAAAAAAAAAAAAAAATTGAGTGGGGGCAAATTAGAGAAATATTAGAGAAAATAGAAGAAATTATGGGGTAAACAAATGATTTAGAAAACTTGAGTGGGGGCGCATCTGATAATACATGCATCTGATATGCTAAATTCAATAATAAATTATTATAGTCTATATGCAAAGAAGTCTTTTCTTCTAGAAATTAATAAATAAACTCGTTGCTAGCAGGAAAAAAAATGAAGAATATATTTAAAAAAAAACCTTTTTGCAAAATTAAAAATTAAGGTTTTTTTTTTTTCTTTTTAGAAGATAAAGAATTAAAGGGTTTAAACGTTCAAAATACTATGATTTGTTTCCTTAAAATGATGTCTACCAGATTTGAAGTTTTAGCTACCAAAATTACCATGTTATATATATGTGCACATTATTTTCTTCTATAATTCTAAACCATTTTATCCACATGTCAGACCTACCAATCAATCATCCTACTGTTCCAGACCTCAAAAAGAAGAAAGAGAGGACAAAAAGAAAGCTTAATCCAAAGGCATTAATAATGATGATATCAAACAATTAAATATTACATAAATTTCATGCTATAAATGTGGCATTACAGCATAAATGTTTAGATTTAAAACTAATAAAAATGTTAATTGAGATTTTTCTTTTTGGCATAAACCAACAAAGCTCTATCCTCCACAGATTTCATGTGAACGTACGTTAAAGTGAATGTTCATATATTTTGAGATTTGACTGAGTAAAAGATCCAAATAGTATGACACCTCATATAGATCGTTACAGTTAGTAAAACAAGACACATAAAAGGTTAGTTGGAAGGTCACTGTTTCTTAAAAGTGACTATTAAATGTGACGAGTCACACTCTTCCAACTAGACAAAAACACACATATACAAACATAAGAAAAATCCAAGCTTTCGTATTTTTTGTGTATATACAATATAGCTAGCTAGTAGGTAGTTTCTCTTGTATACATATACACTGTCTTTTGGGGGGAACATATACAGTTTAATTCTTATGAACACGTTATAAAATTTAAAGCTTAAAATGGTAATATGTTATTATTAATGTACAAGTCAACAAGTATGAACAATTATATATGTTATTATGAATCTCATGTTGTGGTTAACTGTATGTTCTCAAAACATTTGTAACTGTATATGAATTAGCTAGGTTAACTTTCAGGTCAAAGTATGAGCGCGTGGAGTTGGAGGAATCTTTTTCTAATTGATAATGTTATTGTAAAATGATTCTACTTTCTATTAATAGAATATTTTTTCCCTCCTAATAGAGAAAAAGGTCTACAAGTATATATTGAGGCTTATATAGTATGATACTATCTATGATTAGCCAAGTCAGATTTTAATCTTGATTGCATAATATTTACTAAAAGGATTAATAAATCTAGCTTCTAGAGAAGGGTGTTGGAAAATTTAGTTGTGAAGTCGTTTCATAACAAGACCAAGGGAAAATAACATCATTTAATTTTAAGTTTGATAATTAGAAAGAATATCTGAATATTGCTTCTTTATTCTCTTTTTATTGATATATTAATTTGAAAAACAGAGGTTGGATCTAAAATGAAAGAGATGGAAATTGAATTCAATCCCCTGGCTAGTTTTAGATGGAAGTAGTACTACTATTATTGCCCCACACAAAGGGCTTTCAAAGTAAAAAACAAAACGTACGAACTGTTTCTCCATTGGTGAGCAGAAGAAGCCTAGAAGGTGCTAATGTGTTTCCCTTCACACGTTGTGGACAGGCTTCATTTCTTCCTTATCTTTAAATAATAATATTCAGACCGCTGAGAGATGTGTCAACTTGTTAGTCATACAAATTTTATTTTGTCTTTTTATATAATGGATACCTTCAAGTTATCCCATATGGTAGATTATATCATATACGGAGGACTTCTCAATAGTTACAATTTTTTTGTGACCATGAATGGATACTAAAAAAAAATAGTGATAGTATTAATTTTTTTTTAATAGTAATAAATAACATTAAATTTTTTTGGCCAACTACCAAACTAATCACCACCGTAGGATATTAGATCTAACGGCGTAAATCATTGTACCCTCAAACAGGATAGAAAATCCCGGTTAGATTTTTGTCCCCTCAACAAAACAAAGAAGATGAAAAATTGGAACATGATTATGTTATGTTATCTTGTAGAAAAATGACTACTTTACTATTATAACAAATGGCTGCTCTTACCAATGGTCAATGGTTTTTTTGTTTTCTTGTATTTCTCTGAGTTCTCTTATCATTTCCTTCTAATCCAAATTTTACTTACAGAAGTCGAGAATTCTAGTAATCGGGTATTCTAATCAAAGTAAATACTGCATAAAGATCTCTTTTTTCTCATTGTTATTGTGATAAATATTAATCAATTTTAGTGTGGAGATGAAAATTCCATAGAAGTTACAGAATGTGAAAGTCAGAGTCAGTGGGCTTGTCAAGCAATTAAGTCTATGCTTTGCTTACCTCAAGTTCGGCTAACACAATCTTTTCTATCTTGGAGTAGGACCCAAGAATAGGTGTTGGCTAAGATTTATAATACTACCTGAATATCAACTTCCCAAAAAAGCCACTACAGTGGTCCCATTATTTATATGTTAGGACAAAATGTATATATGCCTCTTGCTATGTCTGTATTTGTGTATTTACTTGTTCAGGTGCATTAATTATAAACATGTCCTTAGTGTATTTCTATTCATCAAAAAGTGCAGTCTCTCAGTAAACATCTTCTGCTAAATTTGTAGTTTTGCACCACTAATGGAGGCATTTTAGGGGGAAATAAAAATTGAACATTCTTTTTTTTGTGTGAGAAGTGATGGGAATGGAAGAATCAAAGTCTCAGGGAAAAATGTTGTAGGAAATTAAATTATAATTTAAGAAAGTACTTAGTTTCTTCATTTAAGTCTTTCTTTATAATATTTGTATTTTTAGATACCTAGTCCCACTTTTTAGTTTGAATTAAAAAAATGATTTATCTGTTGAAGAAATCAGAAAGAAACAACATGAGGATAATAATGTTGCATTTGGTTAATGAGAATATTAAGAAAAGTATGCTTTTTAGATATTTCCAACGTGAGCACCTTAGTTTCCAACTTCTCTTTTTCTTCTTATCTTCTTAGCAGCCAAACGAAGAATATGTTCATACTTTTTTTGTTGCCTTTTTTAAAATAATGCTAAAAAGAGAAGAAGCTGAAGAACCCTTCATCCTCACTCGTGTTTCTTTTCCACAACTGTCACTATTAACACAGCTAGCACTTAAAAGTAACTGAAAATATGTATTTTTTTTTCCATCTCCAAACAATCTCTAACCACAACCCTCCAAACTCACTAGTGAATACAGCACATTCTTATATATATATATATATATAAATGTAAATATAAAGATATGTTTTTATAGTAAAGATATCAATTAAGTTATTATGGTCCAAATAAGTCATATTGACAAGGTTAAATATTGACGGGTTCATAATCTGCAAAAAAGAAGAAAAATTCACATTTGTTTTTTCCTTTTTCACCATTTGATAATACCAATAGCATTTTGGAAAGTTTGATTAGAGATTATAAAGGAGTACTTGCCAAATTAAGGCCATAGATAAGCTCACTAGTGCATGGCTCTACCTCATGATTTGCAGTCATATATATCCATAGAGAAAACAAACACATAAATATATATACATATATATATATTCTACTGACCGTGGTCATAACTACTACTTCCATAATGGTGTCATTGATACATCTGTTTATTCCATGAAAGGAAAATTAACCAAAAAAGAAAAAAAATAAAGATATTCATCCTATGCCGGCCCGGCCACCTGATCGGTTAAGGCATTCTAACTAAAGTGCCAGTATAATTCTGTGAATTTGATCTTCCTTGGTGTAGTACTTCTACCTCCATGGATATAAAGACTGCAAAATGATTTGTGTTCTATGGTTTATATATTATGTGAATAATAGCATGTCATGTAACAGTAATAGGGCCAACAAGGAGGGGACCTGGGGTGGATGATTTATTTTGTTCCAAACTATTAGGCCTTGGCCCTGCAGCAAGCTTGAGCTCTAGATCAGGCCCTGCAGCAGCAGCATTATTTGAGGAAGTGGCCATGGATTTGGATGCAAATAGTCCATGTAGCAAAACAGGCACAGCATGATTGTGATGAGAAGCTGCTAGTTGAGGACAGTCAACTGGTTTTTGATGAATATTATGATCTGACATTAAATTTTGTCTAGATTGTGAAGAACTAAGTTCCAGAAGTACAGGCACAACGGCGGTACCGTCTTGATGATTTTGATCCTTTGGCTGAGAGAAGGGAGTATTTGGATCATCACTAGGCTTGAAACTGTAGGTATTGTGATGACCACTCCCGACCTGTCATCATTTTCAGTACAAACAATTGATTACATATGTATACACAGAGAGAGAGAGAGAGAGAGAGAGAGAGAGAGAGAGAGAGAGGAAACAATATCTGGAAAAAGTACAAGTATATACGTATCTAGTATCTATTGACATACCATGTCAAATAGGCTTGATCTTCTCTTTTTTTTGTTGAGGCTTGCCTGTCTTAGAAAATACTTCTGAGCATGACTTGCAACTTGGGTTGGTGTTCTTGTTGTGACATAGTTTCTAGAGATGCCTCTCCAGTCTCCCTTCCCTAGCTTCTCAAGCCCAATTAGAAATGTCCTGTGCTCTTCTTCTGTCCATGGAACTCCTATATGTACATATGTAATCATCCAAAATATTGTCAGGAGCCACATATATAATTTGAATATCATAAAGGTAGAGATAAAACCAAATTTATAGTATAGAACATATTGTTTCCAATTGTATTTACTTACCCTTTTTTCTTTCCTGAACTCGACCGATGAGACCATCAGAGAGGTAACCGATTGAAGCTGATTTATGATCAGAAATGTTTTCATCAAGGGCAATTCTGGAAGACAAGGGAGAAGAAGGGGATGAAGAAGCTGAAGATAAGGAGTGCATGAGGCAGTCCATGCTAAAGCTTTTCTTCATTGCATTAATGCTAATGGAAGAAGAAGAATTAGCAGAAGAAGAAGTTGATATTATGTCTAGTTGCACCCCAAAGAGCCTAAGTGATGAATTTGCATTATTAACAAAAGTAGTAGTAGTAGAGGAAGTGGCCCTGTAATTGGTGCAGGTCCTTGAATTATGGCCAATGTTTCCACAATGTGAGCACTTTCTGCCCATGTCTTTCTCTCAGCCAAAAATATTAATAAAGAGCTCAAAACTTATGTAATCTCTTTATGATTTCTCACAAAAGACTTATTATAACGGCCGACACCCCCACATTTCCAAACTCAAGGAGAGAGAGAGAAGAGAGAGGGATAACAGAGAGAACACGAATGAGTGAAATGTTTGGTGGTATATATGATGATGGGGTGAGGTGGGGTGTGATGAAAATGGATGCACACCAAGAGAAGATGATTGGATATTCTACATATGTTATTGTTGGATATTTTTTCCCACTTGGGTTTCCTTAATTAATTACAAAATAATACCCTAAGTACAGACTCTTCTCTCCTCTATAAAATAAAGTACACCTCTCTCTCTCTATAGATATATAACTACATATAAAGACACACATTATATGTAGATATATATTAATGATATATAGAACAAAGCTTATCTTATACAGGAAAGTTTTGTCCTTTGAAGTACTGTGTCCTTAAACATAGGGGCCGGGAGTATATATAAGTGGTATATACTTCCCTTCCCCACCTCTCTCTCGTATAGAGCTTATCTAGTTATCTCATGCATACATTGCAGACCCTTTAATTTTATTTTTCATATAATTTGAATGCACACAGTTTTTTATAAATATTATATGTACATATATTATACATTCATTTATATGTATGTATGGATGTGCATATGCACGTATGTAAAAATGTATGTAGATATGTATACATTATAAATAACTGAAAGCTGCATGTATTTTAGGTCGTACACTAATCGTTTAATAGGTAATAGTACTAATACTAACCCTTCATGGTATTATATATCCTAGAAAAAAGAGAGGTGATCCTCCATATCTTTGGAGGTAGGTTGGTGGCTATTAAAAAAAGAAGAAGAAATGTCATAGAAAATTAGGAACTTTGAAAGTTGATATTAATCAACCAAAGGTACCACTTTCGTAGGAAATTCATTAGAATGCAGCCAAACTATCAAGGCCTAATTATCAGGATAAAGATAACAGGAAGAAAATTTCACCCGAAAAAAAAAATTCTAGACTTAAATATTCAATTTTAGAGCTTGTCTTCTACCAAAAGTTTTGGAGAAAGTTAGATTCTTCATTCACAAGTCAATTATGTCTCTGGCTGAAATTCTATATGTCAAAACAAAGTAATTTTTGCGGAACTTGAAGAAACCTTTCAAATATGTCCTTGATCCAACCATTCAAACAAATTGAATTAATTAATGCTCAAAACCTCAGACTGATTATCAAAACAACTGCAATCACCTCCAAACATATGACCCTTCTTGGGATTTCTCTGATCTCACAGAATTATTAGACTACACCATTTTTATCAAAGTCTTGCATAGTAGTTCTCTTTCCTTAAAATATACCATTTCAATCAATATACAGGACTAATTAATTAAATATATACGTGTGTCTTTACATATATAATGATAACAAAGAAAATACAGTTAATTACATTTACAATACCTTAACTTGTCACATCAGTTTTCTTTTGGTCCAATGAATTATGGCTAATGACTTTGGCTAAGGTACTATTGTCACAAACAGAATCCTGGGTTTTGAGTTTAGGAAGGAGAGCTTCAGGATATTCTCTTTCCAATATAGGTAAACTAATACATAAGAAATTGAATTATAGATAGAGACTCATGAGATATAATATATTGGATAGATATCTCAGCCAACGAGCTTTTGTCTTAGTTAATGTTATTATATTAAATTGCCATGGATTTTAGGCTGATGGGATTTTATATTTTTATACATAAATTTTCTTTTGTTTTAAGTATCAATGAATCTGGAAGCCAACTTGAGAAATTTTTAAAATCCTCCTGAACCAGGAAAGACTGGCCATTTTATTTGGATTCATTTGGCATTATTATACCAAGGAATCTTCTCCCATATGAAACCAGAAGATAATGTCCCAGAATTGTTTTTCTAATCTTGTCTGACTAGGAATTAAATAACTTGCTTGTGTTACATATAATAAACATTATTTCATCTTCTACATATATATGTGAGAAGTTGGTGATACTCTTTGATCTACATGTTCCATTTTGCTAATTAATTAAGCTTATCATCAGACCTTTCAGTTTTCTTAGAGTTACAATCCCTTTTTAATATTAATTCTTTTATAAATCAGTCTGCTATCTGTGTCAAAGCTCGATATCTGCATTACCACAAAGGGACCCAATGGAATTGATAGTTCAAATATATTAAAACTTGGGTTCCTCAAACTTTAATCTCATCACACTTATAAGGATGAATTTGATCAAGATCCAACTTGGTCAAAATTAGCCCTCCAGTCAATATTTTCTCTTAGTTGATTTGAGTTTTGGGTACTGAAAATAGCACATAAAAAATGGATGGTGCTTCATGTGTTCAGGGGATAGGGCAGTTGGGTATTGTCCAATGAGATAGCTTAGATTTTGGTACGCAAAAAATGGTGAGCTTAAGATTAATGATACAAAAATTGAAGTGAAAATGACTTTTGAGGCAACTATAATCAGAATGTATCTCTTTTAAAAAAGATTTGGTATTTTAAAATTGTTACCAACAGAAACTTTAATTATGTACTTGCTAAATCATTGTCTTGTTAAATCATGGACATTTAATAATAATGGTGTAAGATTGATTAGAAATAATTGTTTATTATAACTACTGCTTCCGCACGAACCCAAAAGGCATCAACTTTATGAGAAGCAAATGGCCATAAGTGTACCATCAGTGTAAGTTGCTGAAGTGAAAAGCACTGCCTCTGAATATGTATCTTATCACCTTTCAAATTCCATCTTCTAATTTTTTTTGAAGTTTCAAATGTTGCACTCTAGTATGAGCCAATTATTGAGTAGAGTGGAAATACTAGTCCAATCTTTTTTGATTTGGCTGCGGTAAAAATTTTCTTTAACTGTCCAATCCCATTAGTCTCTCTTTAAACTCACCCCTTTGTTGTGTTCTAGCTGTTAGAGGTAAGAATTCAAAAAAATAAAAATAAAAAAAAATAGAGACGTCTCTGATTTGGTATCAGAACAGGAGGTCTTGATTTTAAATAGTAAAAACTAGCGCATGCTATCTTTCTAATGACTTTTGCATATTAGGGGAGACGGTTTCCAATTTCGGATTGCCAAAATAGGAATAAAAAGAAGGGGAAAAAAAAAAAAAAACTAGAAACTGCTGAGTACTAGTTATTGGGCAGCATGGAAATGGAGCACTTCCATTCAAAATTTTTTGAATTTTCTGAAAAAAGGAAAAAGAACGGGCCAGGTTATTGCATGGGTCGTACTCAAATCAAGGATTACAACTTCTAGTTTTATATGAACTCAGCAATTGGCTTTTTAATCCCATTTGAGGATGATATTATATAAGTCTAATTATATATCACTATCAGGCCACTTGAAATTAAAGAAAAGATTACATCACAGACCATAATCCAGACTATAACTAGAATATGAAGAATGTCCAATGTACAAGCACTCGGCATCATTTTTTTCTTCTTAAAAAAAGAAAAGATGATATCATTGATCTGGCCAGAACCCACATAAAGGGTAATATTACTCTCAATTTTTTAATTATCTTAATCCAAAGGTACTAATTTGTATAGGAGAATGATTGAAATAGTAGGCGAAAGAACATTTGTACTCGAAGTTTGTTTTAATTAATTGCATTATTGAATACAATAATACCAGATTCCACAAAGTATTGTCTTTACTATTTGATAAAGGGATAGCTTTCAAAATCATAGTTTTCTTCTTAGTCAGAGGAATGGGAATTTAAGAAGGAAAAAGCTAAAATTTATTTTTAATCAAACAACTTGGTAAGTCTAGTAAAAGTCAGTCATCCTTTCTTTTACATTGCAAATTGCCAATCATGTCAAATAAAAAGTAAGTCTCTGCTTTTTGGAACGCTTTGAATAAGTTGTAGTTTCTTGTTTTGAATACTAGAAAAATCCAAAACCTTGTTCTCTCCACTTTTTGTGTTCCTACATGGGCATCAAAATGGTTATATCGGTGACCAAATTACTTAAAAAATGCAAGAGAGTCCTATACTCTTATTACAAATTTACATTTACAAGTGAACATTCTCATGCAACCTAGGAACCCAAATCTGACCAGTCCTAAGTAGTAGGGGTGGCAATTCGTGTTGTTGTGTCATATTCGTATCGTGTCGAGGTATATATATAATAAGCAATTACCAAACCCAAACCCGACACGTTTATTATTCGTGTCATGATTTGTAAACCCACACTCGACACACTAAATAAACAGGTTAATCTGTGAGCGACACATTTAACACGTTATTTAAATAGGTCGTATTCAGATGGTGTCCAACGTAACACGATCTGTTAACCTGTATACTGTTAACCCGTTAATTGAACTCAATTTAACATGTTAATGTAAAATATATTGTATTTGGTTCAACTTGACATAACATATTAACCTATTAATTTTAACATGTTAACCTATTTCACATTTTCAATATAACTTGATATAATCTATTAATTTATTTTATATTTCCAATATAATCAAGCAACCATAATCAAATAAATATAACACACAATCCAAAATTTAAAACCAAAATAAAACTTTCAAGTTTTAGTACATAAAACGTAAAAAGGAAGTTTTAAGTCTTGATACACACAAGATAATACAATGTCTCAAAAAATTTAATCATGTTAAACGGGTCAATTTCGGGTTTAACAGGTTAATCTGCTAATGAGCTATTATTTAATCGTGTTTAATCGGGTTTAACCTGTTTTGACCATTTAATCGTGTTTAATCGGGTTTAACCTGTTTTTCCCTAAACCTGTTTAAGACAAACCCAAACCCGCTAACTTCGTGTCGTTTTCGAGTCATGTTATCGTGTCGTGACCTAAATTGTCACCCCTACTAAATAGTATTTATACTAAATGATAATCTTTTTCCTAAGGATAAATGGCCATATTGGTCCTTAAATTATGAGAAAAGTCTTACTTTAGTTTTTAAACTTTAAATTATGTTATTTTGACTCTTAAATTATTAAAAAAGTTTCATTTTAGTTTTTTTTATTATATTTTGTTTTATTCTTAACAAAATAAGTATATGAGACACATATACTATTCTGTAGTACTTTTTTCATATTCAAAAACATAATTCAGCACTATAAAGAGAATAGAATATGAAGTGAAGCAGTTTAAAAATGACTGGTTGAATAAAAATTAGATCCACATTGAACAATAATGCAATGTAAAACTGTCCAAAATGCGATATTTATTGAAATCACTAATATAAAATGAGAAAGGTAACTTATGTTCTCATTCTAATAAGAATCAAACAAAATGTAAATCAAAAAGGACTAAAATGAAACATTTTTAATAGTTTGAAAACAAATACAGTGCAATTTAAAGTTTAAGGACCAAAGTTACACATGTTCCTTAGTCGAGGGACTAATAGAGAGCTTATCATTTTCCTAATATAAATCCCTACCTAACATAGTCTCAAAGCAGACCAGTGTGGATGGTGCATTTTTTCCCCGAGAAGGAAAAGAAGCTACATCGCAGAATTTGGATCAACTATATCTGGATTGACTTAAACTTCCCAAATCAACCAATTTTTATAGGAAATTATCAAAATGATTGAATATTAGCATTTCTTTGATAAAGTCAACATTGGTTTCCGTGACGTCGAATTGATCTTTAAGCAATCTAAGCGATCAAATTCAAGGTAGTGACCAATTGGCATCAAGGCCTAATAGACATGAGAAAAAGAAATGAAAATGAAGTGAAAAGTCTAGGTCAGCTGAGAGATATTTGCATGGATTTGTTTATCAGAAAAGCAATATCTAAATCCAGAGTCCAATATATTATTCAAGTAAGCTTATAGTTTGGGAATTGCACCATGCAATGTAATTGAAAATGCAGAAGAATTCAAATCCCAGAGAAAGTTTCTAAATCCATAGAATTCAATGCTTCTACCAATACGCTTGTACTCTAAAAATGGTCAATACAATTGTTGAACACTTGATTCAACTAACTGAGTTTTGTCATCATATCAAGGAAATTGCTTAGCTAATTTCCATGAAACAAGAAACAACACAAGCTCAACCGTTCATTACTTTACACAATTATATTATGGTTCACTCCAACCCCAAAACACACACCAAAAAAAAAAAAAAAAGGAACATTATAGTTCATGTCCTCATTTTTGCTTTGTAATACAGCCTTTATCAATGCAAAGACTAATTTAATAAGGAGAAGTGCGAAAGAATCAACCTTCAAAGTAACTAACTCAAGTCAAGAGATGCCTGCTAAAGTCTTCATACAATATTAGCCCACATCCTTCACCATCTGCCAAGATATCAGCAGTTGGGCTTAATCTTCTGAGAAAGAAAAAAAATCAGTCAGCAACTGCAGCAATGAAAAGTAATTGCTTTCTCACTCTCTCTATCTAGAAAGCAAAAATACAGTCGTGGTATATTAAGAGTTCCATTATACATTTATATGACTAGGACAAGTTGTAACTGGGGCATTAAACTCATCGTTTTTAAATATACCTTTATAAGAACACATTATGCTACTCAAAGTCCTAAAGTTAAATAAAAAAGAATGAGTGCAACAAGCGCAATAATGCACGTGTATCTGTCACCAACTGATAAGATATTTTATTTGCTCACTCCTAAAGAATCATATGTATTCTATTCACTAGGTCTGTTTTTGTTAAAAGAAACGAGAGAAAGAAAGACTAAATATTCACTCCTCTCATCTGGAGTTCAGGTGCTAATTAAAATAGTTTTGGGACCCAAGCTGTAGGAGGAAATAAAAGTGTTGGTCTAGTTTTTATTCTAGAATGAGGCTTGCATTTAATGAGAGATATAGAAACTCACTATAGATTTAAGAGCTATTCCATTGTCTATATTTGCATATTCCTCGCCGGTTTTCTTCAAAAGAATCACGAATAGAATGAACCATGTAACGCACTGCAGGAACATTCGCCAGTTTTTCATCGTGCTCCTGCAACATAGACAGAGCTTCCATCAGAAAACATTTTGAAATTTGCTATCTTTCTTCTTTTTTTTTTTCCCCTTTAATTTTTCGGTGGTGGGGCGGAACAGATTGAGTTGGGATTTACCACTTCTGCAAGACGTTCTTCGAAAACTCTAACATCCTTACCAACAGGCATGAAAATCTTTCTGAAAGCTGTTCTTAGGCTTGTAATCTAAGTCCTTGCCCAAAGTAATACAAGCTCGTTCACCCATCAAAAATTAAAATTAACATAGAATATTTTAATTAAAATATATCGTCAGTAAATGCAAACCTCAGTAGATGTGAATCCATTACGTCGAAGGCCCTCCAGATTCAAACCACGAATCTCAGCTCCGTGTCCTGCAACCATCATGTACTTTGGAACATCCTGTCCAACCTTTAGGCAACAAAAAACCAATATTGGAAACTGAAAGTACTTATCATCTATCTCATTGGTGAAAACAGGAAATCACGATAGATACTCTATCACTGAGGAAAGACTTATGTAAGAGTAGACTCTCTTAATTAAGCATATATGTTACTGTTCAGGAAAACAACAATTCATTTTCAACTTGGCACCACTTCAAGTACTGATACATTCCAAGCAGTGGTTCCACTACCTCATGTCCATGTTGGATGTTAGCAACTGCTTATTTGAAATATGACAATAAGTCATTGATCATACCGCTGAACCACCACCAATGAAAGAGAAAGAGCCAATATGGCAGAACTGATGAACACCAACGCCTCCCCCAGTGTGAGTATAGTCCTGCATTGAAGCACTTAAATTAACTTCAAACAAACTCATCCTGCAAAACTAAGGTCGAGAATTGAAGTCATCTTATTACAGGAAAGGGGGGGAAAAGAAAAAGGGACTTACTTCAACCACAACATGTCCTGCTAGACGCGTATGGTTTGCAAATATATTATTGTTTCCTAACTTGCAATCGTGAGCAATATGACTAGAGCCCATGATGAGATTGTTGTTTCCTATAACCTGATTACATAACGAGAGACAGGATAGCTACAGTCAGTCTAACTTGAAAAACTTGAGTCCGATTGGAAAACAAAACATTGTAAGCTTATTCACATACTGTTCTATCGCTTGATTTTGAAGATCGGTGGATTGAGGTATGTTCTCTGATGTCATTGTTCTCCCCAACATCAAGAAAACATTCATCACCTGGCTAAAACACGGAAGAATGTTCAAATAGAAATGGACTTGTTAGAGTAAAGGAGCCACATGTGCCTAAAACTTATACTAAGCTTAAATGGCATTGCTATATGGAATGAGCTGACACATCACGTACTTTCTTCCTGTAAGTTTACATTACAATATTGTGGTGTTTTGTAGTGAAGCATCGTATGTACGCTAAGTTTACAAGATATTTGAAATGTCAGCATATATCGAGTTAGTATAACATAATGAATGTCTAAAACTGAACAGTAACCATCAAATCAATTTGAAGCTGACCTTGGTACTTCAAGTCTTGGCATCTAAGCCCAACAACAGCATAATGTCCCACAATATTATTGCATCCCATCACAGTACGCCCAGGAAGATCATCGCCGACCACAGCGCCACTGCCTCACCACCCCCAAAGTAAAAGGAAAAAAAAATAAAAATGTAAGCAAGTCAAAATGTGGAATAAAGAAACCAGCAATGTTATGCTATTACTAATGCCCAAACTCACTCACGTCATTAGAACGCAATGCTCCCCTAATTCTGTATTGCCATAGATATGGCTTCCCGAATATAATTTACAACCATTGCCAAGCTTTGCAGAGGAACCAACAGTACAAAAGGGACCAATTGAAACACCCTGGGAATCATATAGGTAGAGAGAATTATACAATAATTGGAAAGTTAAATCAAAAAAATCTAGATAGATAGATAGATAGATAGACAATAACGAATAGCTATTAAGTAGAGAACTTAATTAGGTTCAAATTAGCACTCATTATTTATAGAGCTAAAAAGTAGTACCTGACCAATTACAGCATTGGGGTGAATAATAGCAGTGGGGTGGATGAAGGTAGATTTTGTTATTGTAGGTTGTTCCACATTTTTATGATTTTCAGCATCTGCGCACGCACCCCCAAAATCACAAGAAGAAAGGGAACTAATAAACCCTCCCTCCCTCCACCATCTCCAATATACATATATATATATAGAGAGAGAGAGAGAGAGAGATGTGGATGTGGATGTGGATGTTGTAAGAGTAAGTGTTTTACTTACTGGAAAAGGAGAAGGTTGAGATGCGTGGGAGGGAGAGAGCAGACCGAAGTGAGAGTGGAAGAAAGATGGGAGCTTGGAAGAGGGGCCGCCGGTACATGTCTCTGACTCTGTCGCTCTCCTTTCTCACTCGTCTCAAACTCTCTCTCAACGCTGTCTTTCCCTTTTGGCCTGTGATTTGAATTTGAAAATGAATTTCTCTATCGAACCACGTTATTCCTTCTTTACTTAATTTTTTCTTTTTTCTTTTTTTTTTTTTGAAATTCCTTCTTTACTTACTAGAAATAACTGCAAAGGAAAATATTTGAGATTTGGGTTTGAGTGTTCTACAATTTAAATCCTGAAGTTTAGACTCTCCAAAATAATACCTGAGATTAAAAATTCTTAAAAATTAATACTTAGGTTGACTTTTTGAATATTTTTAACTGATAAAATACAATAATATCCTCAAAATTAAGATGAAAAATATGGATTAATATAGTTTTAATGGAGGATATTATTATTTTTTCGCTCCCAAAATTGGTCAAAAAGTCTGTCCAGAGTATTAATTTTCAAAAATTTTAATCTTATAGTATTATTTTGCAGAGTCCAAACTTCAGGTTTTAAATTGTAGAATACTCAAACGTAAGGGTAATTTTTTGCAGTTATCCTTACTTATTATTTTAGTCAATATTATATATGTTTATTTATATACCCCTTCCAAAAACAATAAAATAAATAAATAATTAATTAATGGTCCCTAATTAGAAATTCGGGCTGCTCGATTCGATCTGGCCCTAAGACTTATTAGGCCAAAATGCGGACCGGCCCAATCAACCCAAAACCATAGCGGGTCGAGCCTTAAACTAAGAACATGTCATGAAAATTTTGGGATAGTCGGACTCGTTTGGCCTAACCTATATTTCTAGTCTTACTAACTAGTAACTAAGAATCTATTATTATCATCATTTATTCATCACGGACCCGATAACAAAGTGATAAATGAACTTAGCTGGAGATTAAAGTGAAGAACATAAAACTCAACTAAATTGTTCTTTTGTTTGTCATGAGTAATTTGATGAAGACAATTGTTGAATCCAGTATTCAAGCCGAATAAGCCCTATGGTGAGCGCCAAATTGTAGACGCTAAAATGTACAATTGAATTTTTAGAGTGGTCCATGATTATTTGTGAGCATCGAGTTCCTGAGGAAGAGAGAAAGTGGGATTATCAGATTAGAACTGTAATTATGAGAACTGCCTATGTATTCTTTGCGACATGACATCAAGCCTAAATGTAGTTCTGAAATCCCTATAAAAGAGCAATAAGTTAATATATTTTATGGATCGAGAATAAATAAATAAAATTGAGTATTATGAATGTTTGTACGGAGATGAGAAAGAATATGACAATCATGGTTTGGTGAGATGAAAAATGTAAAAGAGATTAATGTATGACTAAGAACATGATGGCCAATTGTAGAGAATTCCCTGTGACCCAGCAAATTGCTTTACCTCGATTCCCGTATATTTTTAACCCATCTGACCCTTACGTTTTGTGAGGATCACCATCATCTTTCAGCACTGAATCTTGCTCTCAGTTAGGAAACGATGTGTCGCTCTTTGCAAGTTAGCCGCATTGTTATGTATTTAAACGATATGTCGTTTAGACTTCACGTTGGCTGCCGCTGTTGTTTCACGGAAACAGCATGTCGTTTAAATTCAACATCTGGTGACTGCTTGCGTCGTGCTGCTGCGCGTGCCGTGTTGTGCCTCGAAACTGTATGGCGTTTAATGTGAAATACCTGTTGTCGTTTGTCCATGAACGACATGTCGTGTTTAAACTCGTCCCTCCGCTTTTTCGTCAAAGTGATTATTTGAATAATTTTTTGTATCTTTCAGGTAATAAAATGACATACAAGTTCGCTTTTCGTTGTTTTAACTTCTCTATCGTACTAAGAAAAAGAGCAAAGTGACGCAAAATAACGCTAAAAGAGATGGAGTAGAATTTACATAAATGTATAACTCAAGTGACACCAAAAAAAAAAAAATATCAATGTATGCTTCCATACCACAAAATTTCAGAAGCCTTTACATTGAAACACCATAAAGCTTCAATAATTAAAAGGCTCCTAGTACTACTATTACATACAATTGCAAAACTCATTACTCAACAAGAAACCAAACCCATTTACATTCACATCCCCCTCAGCAGAGGCCAAAATTCAGACAAACATGTCTCTGTCTTAACTGACTCTGCAAATTATTTCATCACCTGGCTCTTTTAAGAAAATGGTCTTCAGAATCAGAAGGGCCCTTTTTTTTTTTCAGTTTTTAATTTTCTCTATATTTCCCCACTTGGGCTTCCATGTTTCACTCTTTCTCCTTCTGCTTCCGCGAGATAGAAACTTTTCTATTGTCCCACTTTTTTTTTTAATGCTGATTACTCACAGTTGATCATGGCATTCACAGCAGTGTCACCCTCCAAAATCCGAAGCACCTAAAGAATAAGAATTCAAATCCCAGAACATAAAAAGGAGATTGTTGTTGTTTCAATCAATCTGGTTTTTAATTTATGTATTCGAATTCTCATACCTGAGACATGCGGGGCCTGGAATGAGGATCCCTTCTGATGCACAAGGACGCGCATTGCAGCACGTTGGACACCTCTTCTTTTGAATAGCGGCTCCCTAGTCGCGGGTCTACAAATTCTTCAGTGGATAGTTTTTCTAGCAAGGGCCTTGCCTGCTCCATAGTTTTGAGTTTAAGCCAATGATCAGTGAATGAAACTTAGTTTTGTTTTTGGAAAATACAAGTATTTGATAACGAAGAGGAAGGTTAGTATACTGTATACTTCCTTAGCTAGTTTTTTTGACTTGCAGGATATACCTTCATATAAACAATACATCATGGCTAACTCCAAGATCTGACAAATTTTAAAATGCTACACATAAATGTAAACTCGAGTGTTCCAGTTCATACCCATTCAGTAAGGCACTGCTGGCCTTTAGGCCGGTTTATGTCAACAGCTTTCCTTCCTGTAACAAGCTCAACCAGTACTACCCCAAAGGAATACACATCAGCTTTTTCTGTGATTTGTCCACTTTGAGCATACTCCGGAGCTAAATATCTGTGAAAGCAAGCATTTGATTTAGTCACTTGAGCAAATATTATAGCGGAGAAGGGAATTTTATTTATTTATTTATTTTTTTTTTTTAAAGTCACGGTTTTACCCAAATGTTCCAATTACTCTGGTTTCGACCTCTTTGCCTCCATCTGGTTGCCACCTTGCTAGTCCGAAATCTCCAACCTGGAACACAGAAAATGGATATCGGTTGAAGTTTGAGATATGTCCTACTTACACACACAAGCAATTAAAATCACTTCAAGAGAGAACTGGTGAAGTTGATATGCCAGCATTTTGTACTAGATGAGAAGAGCACGTACTAGTGGTTCGAAATCATGGGTGAGAAGGATGTTGTTGGGTCTCATGTCACGATGAACAATGCAGCCCACTCTACACTCTTCATGTAGGTACCTCAACCCTCGGGCTGCTCCAACGGCAATCTTTTTTCTTGCAGACCATTCCAAGGGGTTTTGATCATGTCCTGAAATTTTGAACATTGCACTTAACTTGGTCAGGCATTTATACTTTATATGGCATATAAATGCAAATTGTCTTACAAGATTGTTTTCACTGTAATGATTAACAATTCTGAGAGAAAAAGGAACACAAAGGGTCTCACTGAGGTACAAAGCAGAACCTTTGATAAAATGAGTTAAGATCTGAGAATAGCAAAGCATGATTAAAGTTACCATGCGAATTTCCAAATCATGCCACACAAAATGATAATGATGACGAAACAAAGACAGGATTGCTGAGAGAAGAGATTTTGCTCGAAAAGTTCAATATCGAGACAAGATGGCATGCCAAAGCTTTTGAGAATGGTAAAAGAAAAATGAAAACTGAAGGTGACACTGTAACATCAATCCGAATAGGGCCATCCTGACAATGGAAGAGATGCTTGCTATACACGATTAACAATTCCTATACTGCTATATAAGAATATAGAAGAAACAAGAAGAAAAATTTACCATAAAGATGGGAATCCAAAGATCCATTGCAAATATATTCATAAACTAGCAACCTTCTTCCATTTTCCAGACAAAGCCCAATAAGCATCACAACATTGCGATGTTGTGCACAGCTTAAGACCTCGACTTCAGAACAAAACTCTATGTCACCTTGAGAGCTAGCTAACTTATGCTGCTTTACTGCAACCACCTGTCCATCTGGTAAGACACCTCTGTATACAGAGCCAAATCCTCCTTCAGCCAAGAAATTCGCTTGTGAAAATCCACCTGTGGCATGTTCTAGTTCACCATAAGTGAACCACCTTGGAGGTTTCCCAAATACAGGTCCTTTGTGCTGACATATAGAACACAATGGAGGAGGACCAGGAGGCGCGTTTCTGCATAAGGAAATTGCTTCTCTCACACTTCTGCTTAAGTTCAAATCAAGCCTGTAATTCAGCATCCCGATATCAGGCTCTCTATCCAATTTAGACAAATTTTCCAGCAATGCTCCATAACTAGACATCAGGGACTTGTCATAGGATCTTTCTGAACCTTCTGTCGTATGTTTTGACAATTCACCACTAGCACTAAGGTAATTTTTCAACCATGGCTGGTAATATGAAGTCGTGAAATAAGAACTTCGCTTTTCACTGCTTGTCTCAGAGTCAGATTCAGTCTGATTATTATTCTCCTCAGGGATAAATGGGAACTCCTTCCTTAGGATACCACGGATTCCAAAAGGCAAAAATGGGGAAGCCCCGGGATCTGATATGCTTGATATTGATGTTGTTCCAACATCAGTTCTTGTTAATGGTGATTCTTCTTCTGGAGTACTCGCAGGAGTCACAGCTGGCCCTCTAATCCTACTAGACTCTTCAAACTTGCTCTTCAAATGATTTGAAGAGTCTCCTAATTCAGGTGATAAAGAGCAACTCATATCAAGCTCCATTTTGGGAGAATTGGCAAAATTCAGACGAAGAATCTCCGGTCCAGTTCGCTTCATAACAACAATGTTACATTGAAGTTCGTCCATGCAGAATTTCTTCTCACATTTCAATTGTCTGCCAAGAATTGGAAAAACAATGATGTTAAAAACAGCTCCTAGTGAAGGCTTCTCTCTTGGGTAAAGAAAGATGCTAAATAGTAATGATACAGTCCATAGCCAAAAATCCAACACACTTGACTTTCCTATACATTTAAAAAAAATATGCCCATAATATTCTGTTAGAAAACAAAACTTAGGTTTTATGCATTACTTATCCAAGATAACCCAGGTTGACTGAATTCTCTTGGCTTCAACAGCAACTGCACCAGATGCCGAAGCAGAGACAATTTTTATCCTGATCTTTACCTGAAAAAAAAGATCAAAAGGTGAAAAAGACTATACATAAGATCCGACCAACGTAAGAACAAAACAATCAAAACTAGTTAATGTGCTTACCTTTTCTGGATCATAAACATCATGGAGTTGAATGACCATCTTAGAGCATGAATCTACAATATCATTCTTCTCATCTGAACTGTTTCCTGAGAAAGATTTGTGACTATTGGTGCAATCACTAATGAATCTTGAGATATCCCATATCCTCTTACCTAAAACCATACAAAATTTCCATCACACATCTATTACGAGAGAATTGAGAGGTAATAAATGATTATACATCTGGTGTAAACAATTTAACTTCGTTGTTGCTTCTTTCATTCTGAGAATAACCTGTTGAAGCCAATTTTAAGCAAA
The DNA here is from genome assembly GCA_002914845.1 of Trema orientale. Taxonomy (NCBI): domain Eukaryota; kingdom Viridiplantae; phylum Streptophyta; class Magnoliopsida; order Rosales; family Cannabaceae; genus Trema; species Trema orientale. Next base: position 49,351 of record JXTC01000572.1, on the reverse strand, counting down.
TATATCTATATACTTGTATGAGTGTGTGTGTGTGCGTGTGTATGAAGCACCAAAGTCCATCCTTAACTTTCTTAAGATATTCATTTGACCCGACGATAAATCAAAACTTTATGAAAATACTAGGTGCGGCAATGCTAGGCTACAAAGTTCACTTGTAGGTTCGATTCACTCTGCATTATAGAATAAGGAAAAGTAAACTTCTCACCACTTGTGTCTAAGGCTACTTTGCCACACTCGAGTCAACGAATCTTTGTTTCAGAACTGTACATGAGATTTTTGTCTCTATGACTCCTCCTTAGTGTACATAATGAGAATAAGACGTGGAACAAAAAAAAAATGGAAATATTCTCATTATAAACTGAGCAGGGCTGGTGTTTTCACAAGAAGTTTCTAGCAACTTTCTGGTAAAAGCATCCTAAAGATTCAAAAAGAGTCGCAAGGAAAAAGCTCTCCCAGTCATTGTCATTAAAACAATCATGTCACTATACAGCTAGCCATGGAACTTAAGTAAATCACCCCCAGGAACCAAATTGTATAGTCACTTTCCCATTTCACGCTCAAGAGAATCTCAACTAAAGAATATACTAGCTAAGAAGGAATTCAATTTTAGTCGATTTACTCTAGAATGCAAGAAAATTTGCTATTATATAGCCATCAAAACCGACACAAAACAGGGTAACCAAAATGGAGAAAGATGCATTTCGAAATTTTATTAAGCAGCAACACATGACTCAAAAATAGAAAGCCGCAAGAAATAAACCTAAGGAATTGCAGTACTTTTCCAACATTTATGAATTAAAAGCCAATGTTTTTCTCACTGAATAGTGAAAGAGATGGATAAGAAGATTACTTAAGTTAAAAGAAGGAATGACAACTAGCAGCTTAATGCAGTCTCCAGGCTGCACAACATGAGTCAAAGCCCAAACCAGACCGACCTTTGAAATCTCCTTGGACGCTCTAACAGCAACCACCACCACTTTCCCAGCCTCCTCAAAACCATTACCGTTATCACCCTTATCCTTGAAAACCTTGGCACCCTTTTGATTCATACTTCAAAATCAAACCACCCCAAATGATTTTCTAAACCCCACAACCAAAACCCATATCAAATTTCTTCATCACAGGCCGTACATCACGAAAAGAAACAAAACCCATCATCAGAAAATCAATGCATTATCACACAAAGTAAAGTTCTGGGCTTTCTGAGCTTGTCCCCTAATGAAAAAGCACAAGGAAAAAAAAAAAAAAAAGACAGTAACAGAAGGAGAAGAAAGAGAAGAAGACAAGCACTGTCTTCAAGGTACTTTAACCTCTTTGCCTATGTAAGAACATGTGAAAGTCCAAAAACTTTCTGTGTTTGACAGCTTTGGGATTAGGACAAGCAACCATAGCTAACTTTTTTCAAACATAAAAAAGAGGACATTGATTCAACAAATCATGGAGCACTGGACTGGACCTACTAAGCCTTTTTCTCATGAGGTTTGCGTGCCCCAATAGTTGAATTAGATTGAGTCGTGGGAACAAGGCAGTTGGCCTAAGTTGGACTTACTTGTATGTACTTTGGCATCTTTTCACCTTGGATAAAGCGTAATTGCAACATACAAACCGCCAACCAGGAAAACAAACAAAACGACAGTAAGAAACTGACGAAAATTTCATTAAACGACACTCAATAAGTTACTATATTTATATATATATATTTTTTGAAAAGTTACTATATTTTGAGAAATAAGATAATAAGATCAATGATTGGAGCTGTATACCTTTTCCTTTTTTTCTTCTCTTTAAAAAATTCTCCCTCAATATTATTCTAGTTTGACTTAAACAACCCTTTGAATGTCTTCATCTTTTAGCACTATTTTAATAATTACAATTCCAGCGTGGGCTTTTTTTCTAATATTTAAAAAGTTACATACTTTTTCTTCGAAAGATCTCAATATGGCCATTGGAGGGTACAAAATTAATATTTGTTTGCCTAGGAAAAAAAATTGAAAAATATTGAAACAGCCAATTTTGGTGCATTACGTGCATCTCAAAAGAAACAAATTGGTATTAAAAATTATTTTTGGAATCACAAATTAAGATAAGTTGGTAGGTCATGATGTAGATAAGAGAATGTGAAATGGTATATGGAGATCATCAGGATTCAAACTAGAGTTCCAAGAAATATATTTTATTTTATTAGTGCCACCCAGTTGCCCAAGAGACAAATAAACGTTATGGTATATAGTTTGTTTCTTTATTTTATTGAGTTGGATTTATAATTATAATATAAGTTGCCTTTAAGGTAATCCAATGGTAAATAAACTCTCTATCAAGTTTCACCGCTACGCAATATTATCATGATATACACTTAATAACTAGAATAGTAGTTTGCTAAAAAAAAATTTAGAATAGAAGTGTAAATCGTCAAAAATTGAAGACATTTGTCTATTGGGATGATGCTGTTTGCATGTATTTATCTAAATGACTATTAGTAAGCAAAAAGAGTCATTTTTTCCTTTTTTGGGGGTATGAATATGTCATGTCCATTATTCAGAACTTTGATAAGTTTCTTGAAAATTTCATAGATTTGTTTCTCCCACTATGTCATTATAACTTCATAGATTATTTACTGCTCGGTAATTTTTTTTTTACCTATGTGTAGGTCTTTTTTTTTAGCCGTTGGATCATCATCTAATAGCGATCCAACGGTTATAATGATGTGCATGAAAAGACGTGTATTATTAATACTATTTCTCTCTTTTACTTTTTAATATAAAAAAATGTGCAAAAAAAATTTTTATTGGCCAAATTGATACCTATGCACAAGTAAAAGAAAAAAATACCTACTGGATTGGTGCCCATATATATAGGTTGCTAATCCAATAGGTATACATATGAAGAGACTTAAATAGTAATTTTATAAAAACACTAATGATAAGTATAAATGAAGACATTATCAATATGTATAATTATTCCAATTCTTAAATATTTTTTTAATAAAGAATCATCTCTCATTTTTTTAACAAACATTAACTTTCTATTTCTCCTTTTTTTTTTTTTTTTAGTTCTGTTAACTTTTTTGTTTTTTGTTTTTTTTTTCATTTATTATCTAAATTAAGTATCTATTATAGAGCAATTATGTTTTTATTTCTTTTTAAAATTGGTTCTGCATAATCTTATATTCAGTTACCAAAGTATTTTTTTCCAGGAAGACTCATTATGGATAATGTGGTAGTTGCTTTTGAATTACTTCATTCTTTACATAAGAAGAACAATGGTCAGAAGGGTTTCATAGCTTTAAAACTTGATATGAGTAAGGCCTACGATCGTGTTGAATGGGTTTTTGTGTGTAAAGTTATTAGATGTATAGACTTTCCGGAGATATAGATTAACTTGGTATATGATTGCATTTCCACAGCAGAATTTGCCTTTTGTTTAAATGGTCGTATACGGGGTCATGTAGTTATTTCCAGGGGCTTAAAACAAGATTGCTCGGTCTCCCCCTACCTTTTCTTATTGTGTGTTGAGACATTTTCGTCTATGATCTTGCATGCTGAACAGGAAAACCAACTTTTGGGAATGAAATGCTCACGTTCTGGTCCACAAGTTAGCCATCTTCTTTTTGCAAATGACTTTATTATTTTCACTAAAGTATGTCATGAGGATTGTTTGAGTATTCTTAATATTCTTGAGGTTTATAAGGCAGCTTCGGAACAGAAGATTAATATGGAGAAATCGGCAACTACATTTAGTCCGAATATTGATGATGCTTCTCTTGTTGAAATCCAGGAGTGTCTTGGTTTACAAAATGCGGCTTCCCATGATTCGTACCTTAGACTTCCATTAGTAGTGGGGACAAATAGAAAGAAGACTTTCGCTTCAATCAAAGACCGGGTTTGGAAAAGAGTTCAAAGCTGGTGACGAGGTCTTTTCTCAATTAGAGGAAGAGATGGCTTGATCAAATCGGTTTCATAAGCTATTCCGAGCTACGTGACGAGTATTTTCAAGCTTCCTATCTCTTTGTATAATGACTTACGATCAGTTTTGCTTCGGTTTTAGTGAGACTTAACAAATGGAGATAGGAAGATAGGTTGGCCCCGGCCGATGGTCAAAAATTTGCCTTCCGAAGGGCCTTGGAGGGTTTGGGTTTCCATGATCTTCACTTATTCAATCAAGAATTTGTTGCTAAACAAGCTTGGAGGCTGCTTTGTGACCCTTCATCTCTTTCAAGTAGAGTTCTCAAGGGTAAATATTTTCGGGATTGGGATTCCTCTCTGCTCGAGTGATGGTGGGTTCATTGTATCTTTGGCAAAGTTTGATGTAGGGCCGTGAACTTGTGTTAAAAGGCATACGTTTATGTGTTGGTAGTGGAGATAGGATCTGAATCTTCAGTGACCCTTTGGCTTCCTCGACCACTTACTTTATGTCCAATTTCTCAACAAAGGGATGATGTTCATTTGGTTAAGGATTTGATATTAATACCAAGTCTTTGGAATGACAATTTGCTTCAACAAGTCTATCTTTCTATGGACAAGAAGGTGATTCAATCCATTCGTCTTAGTCTCATGGATAGAGAGACCAATTTATCTGGCATTATGAGTCAAATTGGTGTTACTCGGTGAAAAGTGGATATCGACTACTCCTCTACGAACATATTGTCCAATGTGATTCTACCTCAAGTGCTCTTCATAGGTGGCAGCGATCCCTTTGGAAATTAAAGTTTCCCCTTAAGATCCGTCTATTCTTGTGGCATGGCTTTTACGGTGCTCTCCCTTCTAATTGTACGATGCTCATATGCAGTGGAATCCTCATGCCATATTCTGTTCTCTCGTCCATCTAGTAAGGCCGTATGGAAAAATTCTAGTTTTTTGGGAGCTTATAAAGTCGTTTTTGCATCTTCCACTTCCAAAAATACTTTTAGGTGTGGTTTAGAATCTGCAGCCTGATTGTTTCTCTTCATTTGACTTGATTTTGTAGGCTCTATGGAATGACAAAAATTAGGTTCTTCATGGAGGTAAAGAACGAGAATCTACCTTGCTTATTAGTTCATCTCTTTATCTGATTGAGGAATATGGGCAAGTTGTCCATTTGCATAATAGGCCAATTGTGCACTCTTCGCCCTTGACTCACTGGACTGCTCCACTAGCTGGTGCCATTAAATTCAATTCTGATGCAACGATTCCGGTTAGTGGAATTCATGTTGGTGTTGGTGGTGTGTTTCGTGATTCTCAAGGGTGTGTGCTTGCTGCTTTCTCATGTAAAATCTTTAGTAGTTTCGAGACGGTGAACTATTAGGTATTCATATTAGTCTTCATTTTGTTGCCCGATATGGAATTGGAGTTAATGTTATTGAGTATGATGCTTTATGAGCTATTCAAGGGATCAATCTTTTCTGTTCGTTTGCAGCTAATGCCTCTCTTATTTCAGATATCAAGTCTTTGATGACAAATACTAATCGTGGTACTTGTCAGTTTGTTCCCCATACAGGAAACAAAGTGGCCCATAAGTTAGCTATTGTTGCTCTTTCTTCTCCCAGGAATAGTTACTGGGTTGATCGTATTCCTTCCTTTATTTCTCCTCATGTTCTCTTTGACATGAATTAACAAAGTTTTGCCCGCTGTAGCGGGCCTTTTGCTTCAAAAAAATTGATAGATACATGAATATGGTGCCTATCAATTACATATTAGGCAATAAATACCATACATCAAATTTATAATTATTTTTTTCTAATTTTATTTAATATTCTAAGCTATCCAATTAGGTTAAAAAGTTTAGCGGAAAAAAATGTTAAAAGAGATTAAATATAGAATGGATTGTATTTATACCAGAGATTTACCCAAAAAATATTTATAAAAGGCCAATTTATATCATTTATTAGCCATTTATGAGAAAAAAAATCAATTAAAATACAATAAACATTTGCATTTTAATGTTAACAATATTCCCCTAAAAACAAATGTTAACAATGTTAAAAAAATGGCAATAAACTTTAAAAATACTATATTAGATGAATCAATTAAAATTCTGTACAAATAACTATCAATAGGTAAAACAAATAATAAATAGTCCAAAATTTTTTAGCCAACTAACTACTAAATTAAATCCGTTAAATCTCTATTCAACGGTAAACTTTTTTGCAACTATTAAAATGTAAATGTCAAAATACCTATTAGAGTCTAACCCAAAAACATAAAAAATGAAAAATAAAGTTTGATCTCCTAACAAGACAAACATTGCTAAATATAGTAATTAGGAGAAAACTGTTGGAAAATGGGTTATAGTTATTGGGCTTGGCATGGGCTTGAAAGCCCATGTGCATTGTAAAGTTCAAATTTATGTAATAACACCTATTTTCACGAACTATTTTGAAGATAGAAATTTAGTGGGACTTACATCTTGTTGATAAAATATCATGGTGAATTCTTGTTCTTCTCTGTGAGGACATCAATTTCGTATACTCACATGCTCAAAATAGTACACAGATGAATGAGAATTGTAGCTCAAGTGTGCACCATTGGAATTGAAAAAAGAAAGGTAAAAGCATGAGTCCCACATTGGTGGGATAAGCTTGTTTCTTGTGGTTAATATAGGACCATGTTTTGTAATAGTGGTAAGAATAACTACCATAGATGCTCTATCAAGTACACGCAGAGGGATGCAAATCCTAAGACTTAGGCATAAATTTGTATGGGCTTGTGTGTGACTGCACTTACGGATATGAATGCCAGACCAAAACTTAGACTCTTGTAAGCCCAATTTTTTTTTTTTTTTTTCCAATTTTGCTTCAATGGTCATTTACACATTAACTTTGCTTTTATTCTAGAAGCTGCCAGACCATTAAGGGTGCAATTTGTCTTTTTTTTTTCTTTTTGGAAACTGCTAAGCATTATGCCGGGTCGAAATTTGCCCAATTTTTTTTTTTTTCAATTCTGTATATCATGGTCATTTACATATTAACTTTGCTTTTATTCTAGAAACTGCCAGACTATTAAGGGTGCAGTTTGTTTTGTTTTGTTTTTTGTTTTTTTCCTTTTTGGAAACTGCTAAGCATTAGTAGCTGGGTGTTTCTGAACGTTTTTGGCTCTATTACAACCAATTTTTTGGCTTTATGACTATTATGTGAATTAAGAGCATAGTGTATAACTTCTCATTCTAATGACTATAAAAAGAGAGCTCCTCCTCTATATTCTACACACCAAATAATTTTGAGCCTTCCTTATTCTCTCCAATTTATTCTCTCTAGTTCTTCCCGTTGCCTAGAGTTCTTAGTTTCTAACTTTAGTTCTTTGAGTATTTAGGAACTTCATAACTAGAGTTCTAAGAGTGTTAAAATTTGTAGCAATCTAGTTGAAGCCTGAGTAGAAGTCCGGCGATTGTCTTGCTACTTTTTGTCGTTGTATCCTAGGAGACTGAAGTCGTTATGGTCTTCAAGTGCTTTGGTGGAGGAGGCGAATCAGTTTTAAGAAAACTATGTGATACACAGGTCTCAACTGTTAACATAGTTTGATTTTTCAGGATTTCGGAAGTGCTGCCAAAATTCCGTTGAAAGGTAGAGCAAATTTTTGGTAATTTTAAATTTGTCTTAAAATTTATTATAAACGTTTGTTATAATTATTTGACCATTATATATTGTATGTTGTTATTTTTCTTATAAAATCTCTACTAAGTCGAAAGGAAGGAAGAGAGGATGAATAGCCTATGTCTAAATATAGTTGAGCTAATATGTATACAACAAGTGAAATCTTAGATAGAAATTTACTAGTAACAAGTACTTAAAGAAGAGGCATTCATCATTAGAAAATTATTTTCTTTTGCTATTTTTTAAGATTCGGTCACTGACACTGAGTCACTGGTGTTATTTTGGAAGACATGGTGTTTGTTGTTTTAGTACCAGAATAATATGTCATTTGTGGTTTCAAAGTTAGCAGTCATTTTTACCTATCAGATTTGTTAAAATTGTCAATGATTTTATAAAAATAGCTAATTGATTTTATTACCTCATATAGAAGATTGTATAGATATGTACAGATCATAGATATTATATAGCCAAATTTCTAGGAAGCTAATTGAGAATTCTAGTCCTATATATATATATATATTGTATTTGATGAGTCAAATTATCAATAAGATACTTATCTATAATCATCCTTGTTTTCATGGTATCAGAGCCATAAATTGGTTCTTGAAATCTAACTCTCAAATTCTTCAGAAAAAAAAGAGGCCATATATTCGAAATCAGCCACAAATTTAATACCTAAAATCCCACAAATTCCTCAGAAATTTCTTAAAAAGAAGGAAAAAAAAAAGGATCATCACCTTCTCTGTCGTGGACAGCCACAAATTCCTCATCTCTGAGGACAAGTAATACCAGTCATACTAACGAACCTGTAGACTACTAAACTTGTAGTTCGTCAAACATAGTCCGTCGAACGCACTGCAACCATCGTCAAACCTATCACCTATCGACCAATGAGCCACCATTCACATAGTCCATTTATTTGCTAATCCCAACAAGCAATCGATCTATACATTCCCATCGGCCATTCAAGTCTCTATACGATTCTAAGCTTAATTCATTTACTCACATATATTGGCTCTTTTTTCCCTTTTTGGATCAGATCTTGTTTTTGGGCTTATCTTTGGTAACATTAGCTTTTACTTAGGTTGGGCTTACATCAATTAAAAGCCTTTTTTGTGTTGTTAGATGGGTTGAGCATATATCAAATGTCATCATAGTCGTTTCTATTAGGATATTTGCCCTAAAAAGTAGATTTCTAATTTTATCCTCTTAGTGTAAACAACTTTCTCTTATGTGCAATTATGATATTATACTAAACTATCTCAGTTGAGTAGTTTATTTATCTGAAAAAGATTTCATAATTTTATTTGTATATAAAGAAACAAACATGATTAAGTGTTAATTATGGGGAGACTTATTTTTTTATCTAAGTCTAAATGAACTAGTTCACAATCTGTAAATAAAGATGGAATACTTTATTTACTAAAGATTGTAGTATTTGTCTATCTCAACGAGAATGATGTGTCTCGAATTATTGAAGTGTCAAACTTCTGATAGAAATACTAGTACAACATAAATAAGTTATGTGTATTGAACAGGACCAGGTAATATAAAGAATTGGAGTGCCGAAACTCAATTCTTATATTACCACAAACTAGCCCTTAGTATGTAGATCTTAATCCTTGATATTTGATTGGACTTGCTTTCATGGATTGTAGCCTTTTGATTTGTTAAAAGACTAGTCTCTATGAAATTAGAGGCGAACTCTGGCATGTTGGAGGTTATGATTTATGAATTGATAGGAATACCAAATACTTAAGGACACTATACATTAATGCCACTTTAGGTTCTTTCAAGATTCGTGGAATAATTAAATCTAAGATCCTAGTATTCACTTTGTAAATTGGTTGATAATTTTGTCTAAATGGCCATTGAGAACAAAATCATCGACAACATTATTCCCTGATAGAAAGATGGTAACTTAAAGGTGAATATATATTGGAGGGGTATTACGGTAATTTCACTTATCCAACTACGTCATTGTATAGGGATTCTATATGTGGTATAGAATATATTAGATGGATCGGTTAATCAAGGTTAGTTGATTGAATCTCTATAAAAGGTATGACATTTAATCTAAGAGTGCAGTATTGAGCCTTTAGTGGAGTGTCCCTTTTACTAATAATATTTATATAAATACCATAATACGAGTTATTATGTATTTATCATATTATTAGAGCTTAGATTATTTGGATCCATTAGGTCCCTTGTCTAACTCAATAAAGCTCATTAATTAGTTGGTGGTATTTGTGAAATTAGTTTCATGAAACTGTGTAAAATAATGATTCTACACAGAAGTTAGTATTTTTATAAATAAGTTTCATGAGTTGGACATATTTATAAAAATACACCCAAAGCCCAAATTGGAGAACAAGCTCAATCCTAGTTGGACTAAGATTAGCAGTTTTTAGCCTCATATATATAAGATATATGAGAGAAAAAACTGCACAGTCTTTCTAAGAGTGCTACACACATAGACACATGGAGAGAGAGAGAAAAATCGGCCAAGGCTGAGAGAAGATGAGAGAAAAAGTTTCATGTAATCTCACAGTCTCATCTCAAGTCCTAGTATTCTAAAAAATCAGGAAGGTATTCTTGATCGTTCTCTAACGAAAGATTCAACTTGGTGCCCACTCACCTCATCAACTAAGAGCAAGAGCATAGACAAGAAGATCTAGGGTTGGAGATTTGATCACCATTATTAGGTCCAAAAGTTTGGCATTCTAAATGGCAAAGTTTTGTGAACTCAAGTTGATAAAAAAAAGAAGATGTTGTTACAACAAATCTGTTGTTGTTACAATAATTCTGAAGCTATTGCAATAAGTCTGAAGCTCTTCATAAAACGAAACTTGCATTTTTCTTTGTATGGAAACCTTCTAGAATGTGCCCAAATGTGTTTTGTTTCCATATTTGATGATTTTGATGATAATATAAGTGAAATATAAATGAAATTTCGTGCATAGCTGGTTAGGATATTTTTCTATTAAGTTTCTATCAATTCTTTTTATATTTACCATATATATTATTGATTATTTCCTCATTCTTTTGTCCTTGATTGATATTTAATTGCATCTTTTTATTCATTGATTTTGGCCGGTTTTTTGAATTGATTTCTAAGGGTTTTTGTTCTTTATTTTTTGTTGAAATTTTGTTCTTCATTTATTTAGTTTTTTTTTGTTTATTTATTTTGTTTTGTTGGTTTTTTTTGTTCGGTTTTTTTGTTTTTTTGCACCACTTCCGGTTTTTTAGGGAAGGTTTGTTTATTTTTTTTAACCTTTGGTTTTTGTTTGTTTTTGTTTGGGTTTTATTTTTTTAGGATAATTATCAATCTTTGGCAGGTTAAATGAAGATTTCCAGCTGTTCAAAACGTGTCCAAACCGAATCAAATGAGTAATCATGAATTTGGACATTTTCTTAGTAATCGTTCAGAATGTAACAACTTTCTGGCTGATTACAATATTTATGGAAAGATTTTGATTTTATTATTAACTCTTTCCTTATTTGATTTCAGCCTATTCACACTACAATGGATGACCAAGGGGGCCGGAATTCTCCTATAAAAGCTCTACTACTCCAAGGAATTATGCATGCACTTCATTGAGAGAAATATACTTAAAGAGAGCTTTTATTTGTAAGGCATAGAGCTTGTTCTATTGCCATTGTGAGACTTAGAGAGCTTTAGGGTTTTCTAGGTACTTTATTTGATTGCATCTTATTTTTCGGGAGGAAGAACAATATGTCTTCGGGAGGAGACAGATCCAGACTAATAAAGGGAGTTCACGTGTGAAGGATTAATAAGACGAAGGGAGTTCGCTAAACAAGATTAGTGTAGTCGTTACAACACATTGCGACAATTGAAAAGATGGAGTCTTTTATTGCGTTAGTCAATTGGTGTTTGTAATTTTTATACTTTACTAATTTGTTTAATCTCTAGGCGTGGCCCCATAGAGTAGGAGAGGTTCGAACCATATTAAAAACGTCTTGTATTCATTCTTTATTTTCTCATTCTTGTTGCAATATATGCACTTGACGTCGCAACAACTTTTCATACATGTGTTACCACATAATTAATTAGTTATTAAGTTAATCAATTAATTAATTATTTGTTAATATCTAAAACAGATCTTTCAATTGGTATCAGAGCATAGTCACTTAATTTTTAGTGAGATTTTGGGATTTTCTGATCTGTTTTTCTGTTAGTATGTCTTTTCTCAATAAAAGAGGATCAATTTCTCGTCCACCATTGCTAGATGAGACTAACTATCCTTATTGGAAGATTAGGATGAGAGCATTCATCAGAGTGCTCGACATTAGAGCCTAGATATCTATTCTTATAGGTTGGTCTCCTCTTGTTGTCAGAGCTGATGATGGAACAACTTCCTTGAAATCTGAGATTGATTGGTCACCTCAGGATGATTTGCTGGCAAGTTACAACACCAAAGCTCTACATGCCATTTTCAATGGGTGTGTTATAGAGCAAATCAAGTTGATATCTTCGTGTGAAACTGCCAAGGAGGTGTGGAAAATCCTTCGAACTCATTTTGAAGGCTCGAGTGATGTAAAGTGTAATAAACTCACATCTCTTACAACTAGATTTAAGCAAATATGTATGGAAGAAAATGAATCTTTGACCCAATATTATACAAAACTATGTGATATTGCTAATGAATCGTTTGCGCTTAGTGAAAAGATTCCTGAAGCTGTTATAGTGGGAAAAATTGTTAGGTCTCTTCCTTATCATTTTCAACCCAAGATTGTTGTAATTGAAGAGAGCAAAAATCTAGACATCATGAAGGTTGAAGATTTGATGAGTTCACTTCGAGCATTTGAAATGAATATAACAGTAAGAAAGAAAGAGAAATCCATTGCTCTCAAATCTTTATAAGAAAAAGATGAAATGTCAAATAAGGAAGAAGATGGCGATGAACTTGCTTGACTTACAAAAAATTTTAAAAAATTCTTAAGGAAAGTAGGCAAAAACTCTGGATCTGTTTCATTCTCATCCAAATTAGGTAAGGCCTCCTCTAAATCTTCAGACTCTTTTAACAAGAAAGGTGTGCAGTGTAGAGAATGCCAAGAATTTGGGCACATACAATCTGAATGTGCAAACACTTTGAAAAAGAAGCTTAAATCCTTCATATCAACTTGGAGTGATGAAGAATCTGATGGCAGCCAAGAATATGACAACAATGTAAGCAATCATGTTGCTTTTGTTAGTTCATTTTTTCCGAGTAATCTTTGTCATATGCAGGTTAAATCAGTTGTTTGTTATACAGTCTCTGAAGTTAATGACAAAGAATTGCCTTTGGCTGAATCCGAATCTGATTCGGATATTAATGAGGATTCACTTGGTGATGCATACAAAAATCTGTATGCCCAATAGGAACATGTTTGTGCTGAAAATTGTGGTCTGGTAAAAATCAATTCTCTTTTAGTTAAGTTTAAAGAAAATTCATTTAAAAGAATTCAAGAATTGGAATTAATTGTTGATGAAAAAGAAAAAAGATTAAAAGAGGTTTCTATGGAACTTGAAAGAACAATGAAATCTCTCAAAATGCTTAATTCTGGTTCATCTCAATTAGATCATATTTTGTCTTCTGGTAAGTTTTTTGGTGATGTTACTGGACTTGGTTTTAAAAGTGAATGTTTAGGAAAAAAAACTATTTTTGTGAAAGAATCGGTTACTGCTCCTGCCAGAACACCTGTTGTTGCAACAACAGGTTTGAAGAAAGTAACAACACTCGTTAGCACATCAGTTGTTGCAACAACAGGATCTCTTTCAACATTCAAAAATGGTCTTGGTTTTGTACCACAAGTAGGTAAATACAGTAAACCTGTTGCAACAACAGATTCGTTCATAACAAGCAAAGGTAGGAGATTCATACCCATTTACATTTTTGTGATGTTAAAGGTCATATTCGACCTAGATGTTTTACCATGATGAGTTTTCTGGAAAACAATTATTTTAAAAAGTCATTTTTGGATTCTTCTCAAAGAAAAAGTCTAAAACCAAAAATTGATTTAAAAAATAATACCAGAAAGATATGGTTAGGAATTTTTGTTTTTATTTTTTTTGCTTTTTTTCTTTTTTTAGGACTTGTTCTTCTTACTTTTTGTTTTTTTATTGTTGTTTTTCTTAGGCTTTTGTTGGTTGCCAGTTTTTTCTTGCCAACTTTTAGGTTTTTCCTTAAGGTTTTGTTGCCTTTTGTTGTTGTTTTGGGGGGAAAGTTTTTGGGCTTTGGACTTTTCACCTTTGTTGTTTTCCGGAATTTGAGGGGGTTGTTGCCGTTGGAGGTTTTGAGGGTTATTTTGTTTGGGTTAGTCAATTGTGTGACTTAAATTTGAACGTACAATTCACTAATGAGAGGTGTCAAGTCTTGGATATTTCAGGTAAGTGTGTATTGGAAGGTTTCAGATCTTTGGATAATTGTTACACTATTTCTCCTAGCATACACACATGTCACAAAACTTCTTTGAATAATTCTGATTTGTGGCATGAAAGACTTGGTCACTTGAATTTTAAAGCACTAAGAAAACTTAGAAGTATTGGTGCTGTTCGTGGTTTACCATCTCTTGGTAAACAATCTTCTGAAGTGTGTTGACCATATCAATATGCAAAGCAACAGAAATTCATACACAAGGTGATTCAACAGATTTCAACATTAAAGGTATTGGAATTGTTATATATGGATCTGATGGGTCCTATGCAAACAGCAAGTGTGGTAGGTAAATATTACATCTTTGTTTGTGTTGATGATTTCTCTAGGTTTACTTGGGTTGCGTTTTTGAGAGAAAAATCCGCTATTTTTGATGCTGAGTCTGTGTTTGAAACTGAGAAATGAGAAAAATTGTAATATTGGCAAGATTGTGAGAATAAAAAGTGATCATAGAAAGGAATTTGAGAATTCTATTTTCACTAAGTTTTGTGATGATCATGGTATTGCTTATGAGTTTTCTACTCCTAAAACTCTACAACAAAATGGTGTTGTGGAAAAGAAAAATTGTACCTTACAGGAAATGGCTCGTGTGATGCTGAATAGCAAGAGATTACCAAAGAAGTTGTGGGTTAAAGCAATAAACACGGTATGTTATACCATAAATCGTGTTTATTTGAGACCAGGTACAAAAATGATACCATATGAGATCTGGAAAGGAAAGAAATCCAATGTAAGTTACTTTTATGTCTTTGGTAGCACATGTTATATTTTGAATGATCGTGAACACTTGGGTAAGTTTGATGTAAAAAGTGATATTAGTGTGTTTCTCGGTTACTCTAATTATTGTAGGGCATATCGTATATATAACATGATAGGCCAAACCATTACGGAGTCTGCTAATGTGATTGTTGATGACTGTAGTGATTTTTCTGAATTTTCAAAGCACAGCTAGTTGTAATTATTTTGAGTGGTGGCCTGGCGATGATTCTAAGGATGATGGTGAGGGGGATACTCTTAGTAGTTAGTCAGCCCAGTTACATCTGAGCGAGCTCATTGATTGTCTGAACAACTTAGAAGCAATAACTAACAGGATTAAGGAACTGGTGTGGGTTATTTTAATATTATTATGTATACTCATCTTTATGTTAAAATAGGCTATTAGGCAGGGTTTCTTCTATTTAAGAAAAGAAGAAGAAGAAGTAGGCTGTTAGGCAGGTAACACAACCGATTATTTTGAAGTAATTAGAGGCTGTTAGGCAGGTCACACAACTGATAATTTGAAGTACATTTGAGTAGGGATTGTTGTGCTTTAAGTTAATCCTAGCCCTACATATATATGTATATGTTGATTACTTGGAATTTTGTGGTTGAATGAAGCCTATGTATATGTATTAACGACATTTTGGATTTGAAAAACCTGTCGTTTTTCAAATTGTCTTTTTTCAAGTATCTTTTATATGTCCCTTTTCTTTTTATTCTCGTTGGATCATTGCTTCTCTTCGTGCTTAATATACAAACTGTCTTGTTTAGCATTTTTTTTTTAGAGTAATGATAGAGACACTAAAATTATACACCAAAAAATTACACCAGTGATGTGGCATCACTTTCAACCTTATAATTTTTAATGGTGTGGTCCCACCCTAAAATAAAAAGTGGTTGAAATGCATGCCGCATCATTTGGTGTGAGTGTTTGGTGCAAAATTTTGGTGTCCCTATCATTACTGTTTTTTTTAACTTATTTTGTTTAGCACTTTTGTTGCATTTAATATAATAATAATTGCATAGAAATGAATACAAATTATCACAAATTAAGGGAAATTTTATTAAATATGCTCCAAAGTTTCTATAAATGCTAAAAATACTCCTTTTGAAAGTTGTTAACAAAATATGCTCCCACACACTAATTGGACAAAATACCGCCTAAAAATTAAAAGAATTTGAGGCATATATTCATCAATCCCTCTCTCTTCCTCTCCTTCATCGGTTTGTACCTTCTATCTATATTTCACATATGATGATATATTTTTTCTCACTCATAATTTTGTTTGTTTTTTGGCCTTTTTTTTTTTTAAATGAAGAGAAGTTCACAAACTGCGAAACAAAAGAAAGGAAATGAAACAATGTATATGGATATTACAAACCCTTACGGATGCTTCAAATGAATTGGATGTAGCCCAACATGATTCGGCCCAAAGAAACAATTGGGACCAAACGACGTACGGAATGGAATGGATGGAATTAAATTGAATTGAATTGGACCTTAAAGAAAGGAATGTGAAGGGGCTTTGAAATGAAAGTACGCGAGTAGGGGTGTTCATGGCCGGTTTGGACGGTCTAAATTGTCAATCCAGAAACCAATCCGAATGTGCGGTTTGGCCAGTTTACCAATCCGTACGGTTTGAGTTTGTCGATTCAAACTGGCCAAACCGCACCTCCGTTTTCGCGGCCGGTTTGGGTAGTTTCTGTGTTTTGAAAACTTACAAAATTTGAGTTAATACAATATCAACTAAGCTCATATCATAATCATATTTTATCTAAAGTATAAATTCCAAATATAAAACGAAACTATAACATAGTTAAAAGCTATAACCAAATCGAAAGTCATAGTAAACTTAAATTTTAGTTACAACTTACAACTTAATCAAAATTGAATAGTAAACTTAAAGTCTTTAATCTTAAACATATCACAACAAGACCTAAAGTCTAAAATATCATAAGAGTCTTAAGTAACATAGTCCTAAATAAACTAAGAGTAATCATTACTCAATTAGAATGAATGAGCTTAAATTTTTAACTATTAATATACATTTTAAAAAAAATACATATACAAACTTATTGGCTGGTTCGATTTAGGGATGTCAATTTCACCGAATGGGGCGGTGCACCGTAGTACACTAGCCCGAACGGTACGGGTTTTCACCATTATAAACGGTATCGGGCATGGGGTAGGGATTCCCCGATTAATATTTTATGGGGCGGGGCAGGCTTGGGATTGAATGCCCCGCCCCGATTATGTATAGATTATTTTTTAAATTTACTTTTATATATACTAATAATTCAACTTTAAATTCCCAAAAAAACCTAATAATATATATAGTCATATACTAATACAATTAGGGTTCATAATATGCCGCACTCGGTTTTTTATATTTGTTATCCTTTCTCTTTCTGCCTCTTGCGTTCATTCTAGAGTTTTTGATGGATTTAACTTCAATTTTTTTTGATGAATTTAGACTTGTAAGGATTTGGGCTAACATAGAAAATGTTTAACAGACTTAATGGGGATACCGATACACCGATGGGGAAACTGTTCCTCGATGGGGATTCCCTGAAACTGCCCCGCAATAAATTAAATAGTAAATGATGCAGGGATGGTATTATGAAATAATAACGGGGATGTGGATGGTTAATATAAAACCGGTCCTGCCCCGCCCCATTGACATCTCTAGTTCGGTTTGAATCCGACCGAATTTAAAAAAACTGAAAACCAAACCGGTCAAGTCGGTTTTCATATTTTCTAATCTGTAGTCGGCCATTTAAGAAAAGAAATCGCACGTTGGGCAGTTTGGACTGGATTGGGCGATTTCCATGGTTTGGCGGTTTTTTTGAACACTCCTATATGTGAGTACTTAATGACCTTAATGAAAGGAATGTGAAAGGGTGTGGGAATAAAAGGACTGTGAGTACTTCGTGTTGGGCATGGACGAGGACTAGTGTGGATGAATGTGAACCAAATGAATTTGGTCGAGGATGCTGCACAGTCTGGCTCAGCGGAGCGGAGCGAATTTAGGCGCTGGTCCGAAAGGGTGTGGCTTCGGTGGCGACGTAGTTCGGGATTGGAAATACGCTGCCGGATAGAACTTTGGGTAAGTGATTTGGTAATGAATGTAATGGTTTTCGAATGATAATTTTATGGGATTTGGATGATTTTGGGGAGTATGATTTGGGTTTAATTTGGGAATTTGATTTGGGGTTGATGAATTTCTAGATTTTTGAGAAATATGATGAATTTGATGGTTTTCAGGTGATTTTATGGGTGATTTGATCATAGGTTTGCCGGTGTCGGCTGTGGTACAAATCTCAACAACAAGGTGAAGTTCAATATAGTTTTCATACATGTCCTTGATGACCTGCCTTTCCTAATTATTCTTTATATACAGACAAGTATCTGCCGTTGATCATTTGAGTCTTCTTGTCTGGTATCTTTTATTGTTTTCACCTTGTCATAATTTTCATAAAAGTTGTTTCTAGATCTAGGTTTTTTGTTCCCGTGCTTGTGGCCAACTGCTGAGGTGAAACACTATTCGGTCTTCTCTTTTTTGGGTATGTATATTTCTACTTGATTTCTTGTAAGAGTCAAAACTCTTTTTTGTTTATAGTAGCGTCCATTCTCTGCCATTGGATTTTCAATATCCTTTTTTTGAGTCTCTTATGAACTTTGGAAGAAAATTGTTTATTTGTTGTTGTCTTTAATTTTCTATGTTTTTATTCCTTAATCAAAATATAAATCTAGTGAAAGTAAATGGTCAGGAAGGTTTTTTGCAACTTTCTGATTTTCTGTTCTAATTTTTATCGAGAACAAGACCAAATGTGTATATAGGGGCATATGGAGAAGCTTGTGTGAATCTGCTACTTGTGTATTGGGAGTGGTAGTAGAAATGTTTGAACTTGCACCCAGATCTTTACTAGATAGTGTATGTCACACGTTCTCCAAGTAATTTTATAGAACAAGCCAATGTGACTATTCTAGTTCAGTTTTTCAAATTAGTTTATCACTTGTGGTCTTACATAACACTGAGGGAAAAAAAAATGGATTAGTTTCTAGAAATTCAAAGAACTCAATTAATTTGCTGAGCTGAAGTGTTTGCTAGATTGTGGTTCAGAATTTCTGTTGTTGCTTGTTGCTAGAACCAGGGACTAGTCAATTTAGAATTATTAGTATGCTTTTTTAGTTTTTGGCTCTTGATTTCTTATTTCTTTTACTTCATGCTTGTGATTTTGTTTTCTACAGGCTCTGCCATGCTAAAACAATAAGCTACAATGGGGTGGGCTTTTTGGCCTAACTACTAGAGGGGAAGAGGGTTGCTTTGCTTGGTATGAACTTGCAGTGCGTGCTTTGTCTTCTGTTCATTTTTCTCCTTTGGGTAATCTGTTTTCTGTTAACTTGCATGCTGTGTTTCTATTGATTCTGTAATATCTTGTTGTGACCCAGCTCTGTTATTATATATTTGTAACTTTCATGCTTTTTTTTATTTTTATTTTTTTAGTAAAATGCTCCTTCGAAATCCCCTCGAAAGAAAAGGAAATGCTCCTTCGAAAAGAGGATTATTATTAAAAGAGACGAAAAAAAATAAAACAACATTTCCATGAATCTATAGAAGGGAAGTCCTAGACTATCCCTATTCACCCTAGATTACAGAGAATTAGGAGCTAAACTCCACAACATCTAGTTACAATTTCTATGATCCAAGTAGCCAATCTATCTATACAATTATTGGCTTGCCTGGAAGTGTGAGAAAAATGATGGGACAAAGCCACCACTCCTCTCCAATCATTAAAAATAGGCCAAGGAACATTCAGAGAACCTGAAATACAAGTTTACAGGCACAAGAGAATCATTCCCCACCCAATTTTGTGCCAACCATGTCCTAAGCAATGGTAATAGAATTAACTATTGCACGGAGTTTTAAAGACTAAAATATAGGTAATTATGTACATAAGTACAGAATAAAGTACAAAAATGAAGTTTGGTTTGTTTCTAAATTACTCTTTGGTAGCAAGAACTACCAAAAAATGAGGGGTGTTCTTTTGCATGCCTTAAAACTTTATTTTTCAAAAAATAATGTGGTTTGTTCTTTTGCAATTGCAATAGTTTAATATGTATTCTTTTGCGTACCTTAAAACATGATGTTTGTTCTTTTGCATGGCCTTGATGCACCATACATATAAAAAAAAAAAAGCACAAAATTCAAAAGATACCATGAAGAGCGGGAAGAGACATTAATATTTGGAAAGCTAATTTGTACAAAATCAGGTATGAAATTGTTTATATCGGAAACACCCTTAGGAGAACGAAAATACCTAAAATACTCATAGGGGACCGGAAATAACCAAAATAATCCGATTGTTAAAGATCATCTAAAGTAGCTGGAACAAGAATCCATTTCCTGTTACTTCGATTGATCTTCAACAATCAAGATAGAGAAAATGTAAGGAACCAAAAATCTCGACTTAAATTGTTTCACATATCAGTCTGTTCTTGAATATACTGTAGTATTATTTATCTATTTGAGAATAGAATGAGACGAGGAATGAGTTATATTTTTGGTATTTTTGTGTTTCTTCGTGGGTATAGGGAATTAAGTTATATTAACTTTTGAATGACATGACAGAAGTGATAGGGATAAAAAATTTACAACTTAAGTCGCTCTTTATCTATTACATTCCTTATAGATGGTAATGTTAGTTCTCTATTAGGAATATGATTGATGAAAATAATGAGAAGAGCAAGCTTAATCCCAACTGTAGGAGTTACTACAAACAGAATCAGGTATGAAACTGTTTATATCAGAAATATCCCTAGGTGATTGAAAATACCCAAAAGTCTATCGCGATATTGCTATTTCGGCAAAATATAAAAAAAAATATTAAAATTAAACTTTGAAAAAGATTTTTGCCGACGCACAAGTCTTTTTTAAAATAAAAAAATACATTTAGAAAAAAAATGAAATTGTTGAAACAAAAACCCATTTGAATGAAAATTAGAATGAGAATGGTAGAAACAAATAGTGGGTATTTACTGCAAATGTATACATTCTAAACAATGTAAATAAAGAACTTATCTATAGGATATAATAAATCTAAATTATTATATTTAATGTGATATCCCAAATTCCAAAATGACATCCATTCCTCACACAATTAAAGTGTCAATAATACCTTAATTGCACAACATTTTTTAAGTGTCACATGCACATACCATTTTGAGAACTTGTTTTAACATTTTAATTATTAATACAAATTTTATCATATAAGAAATTTTGCAGTGAAATGCTTGAGGGAAGCTCATTGGTACAAGTTTGACGTGTATTAATTCTATTATTCTTTTGAAAATTACTCTCACAATACCTATTTTGGAAATAAGCAATCATCAAAGTTGACATTAATATATATATGTGTGCGTTTTTACCTACTGTGGTAATTCTAGCATCTTATCTTATTTTATTTTTATTACACCAAGCTTTTACGTCGTCATCATTATTATTATTATTATTATTACTATTATCATTTTAAATGATAAGCTGCCACCGACTTAGTGAGGTAGGCAATTGTATTTGCTAAGTACAAATTATATAGTGCTTTATTTTGACATTCTCTGAGTACCGCTAACTTGTTTTAGCTCCATCTCTCTCTCTCTCTCTCTCTCTCTTTTTTTTTTTTTCTCTTCTGTTTCCCTTCTAGTCTCCACACGTCATTTTAGCTAAGTTAGAAATAATCTCAGTAAACTCTTGTTTAGGGAAAACACAATCAAGATTCTCTTAGATTAAGTTCAGGTTCCTTGAAAAGTCTTCTTTCTTGATTATGAGTTCAGCATGTATATTTTTCTTTTATATATAGTTGAGTGGTGCCATGTATATTGATTATTTGGTTTAGAATACTTCTAATGTAGATATTATCTAGCTATATGTGTTTGAAATTTTATCTATATTTATATGCTTGATTATAGAGCTTTATCTACTACTTTTAATTGATTCATACACAGAACTTGATTTCTTAGCCATTCATATATATAATTACACATGCAGAAGATTCTTGTTTATATTATATGGAATTAAATTTATTACAACTTGCCTAAAAGTTGGATGATTATAGTTTGAGGAATAATATACCCACCTAGTTGCTTGTTCTTTCTTACTTTATTTTGAGAATTAGAAATAAGATTAGAGTTTTATATTTGTACTGACCCGACATTTAATTATATGCAATGTGGATACTTTTCACACCCAAACAAATTTATAGTCATTGTCCTAGTTTATAATGTATCCTTGTATACATAATTTCCTGGATTCATAATATTAATAACTTGTTCTTTTATTTTTGTTAAATGTTAAATTCCTGATGTTTTTATTTTCTTGCTTAGAATTATGTAATAATGTATTTAAGCTAGATTTTAAATACCAATTTTNTTAACTTTTGAATGACATGACAGAAGTGATAGGGATAAAAAATTTACAACTTAAGTCGCTCTTTATCTATTACATTCCTTATAGATGGTAATGTTAGTTCTCTATTAGGAATATGATTGATGAAAATAATGAGAAGAGCAAGCTTAATCCCAACTATAGGAGTTACTACGAACAGAATCAAGTATGAAACTGTTTATATCAGAAATATCCCTAGGTGATTGAAAATACCCAAAAGTCTATTGCGATATTGCTATTTCGGCAAAATATAAAAAAAATATTAAAATTAAACTTTGAAAAAGATTTTTACCGACGCACAAGTATTTTTTAAAATAAAAAAATACATTTAGAAAAAAAATGAAATTGTTGAAACAAAAACCCATTTGAATGAAAATTAGAATGAGAATGGTAGAAACAAATAGTGGGTATTTACTGCAAATGTATACATTCTAAACAATGTAAATAAAGAACTTATCTTATAAATCCCAAATACCTTTTCTTGAAGAGCCTAAATTGACCATGAATTCGCCACTTCTACCAGCGCCCTTCTTTCATTGGCCTTGGTAGAACCAATCGAGTCCATGGCCATTTCACTTGTAACCAAAGTTCCCACATCTCCATTTCCTCAAATTTTTGCCTCTAGACCTCAATATCACCAGCGGCTCTCATCTTCACCTATTCCAATTCCCTGTTATTCTCCCTAGTACATTAACGTAGCCATAATCTAAATATCAAGGAATAGGCCGTTATGTTAATAATATATTTACTCTCAAATAAGTAAGCAAAAGTCAACTACTCCTGAGCAATCCAGCAACATAGAATATAAACCAGACTCAGATAGCTACTTATATACTCGTGTAACATAGACTCGAATACAAATATAAGAACAATAAGAAATAGACAAATTTAGAAGCAATATACAAATAATGAGAAATAGAACATATCTTTGTTGCTCTTTCCCACCCCTCTTCTTGGGTTTTATTGGTTTCTTCGGTTTCGGTCCTAATAAGATGAGCCTCTTTGATGGATTCATAGTTTTCCTCAGCCGCCCTTCAGTGCCTCTTTCAAAGGCTAGAATAGAAGGTATTTGCTTCTTAGTGTTTCTCTTCCTCCTACCTTTAAAAAACGAAAAAAAAAGAAATTCTATTAAACCAAGAAAAAAAAGACATTTTCTTAGCTTGCAAACCTTTGTTCTGCTCCTTATTTTGACTAGATTAGGCTTCAGTGATGGGGGGTTGCGGTTGCTTCTTATCTTGATGAGATTGGGCTGCAGTGAGAGCCAGCTAGGGCTGCTCATTATTAACTCCCCAATCAGCATCAACATTGGTACGCTAATGAAGACGTGATTGAGCAGAAGCAACCTCAGGAGTGAGTCGAGTGATAGGGGTATGCTCCTTGTCATCTTACTGATCAGCATCAACAGGGGGTTGCTCATCTTGATGAGAGTGGGTGGAAGAAACCGCAGCACTGATAAATGGATCTTGAGCACGTAGATCTTGAGAAGCTAATAGATCAGGAAGATCATAATCAGGTTGCACACCTTAGTTTTCATGGAAATTTTATTAAAGAGAAATTTTAATAAATATGCTCCATATGTCCCTATTTTTCAACCATATACCTCCCTCAATAAATGTTCCTAAAATATGACTATACTCACCTAAAAAGACTTAATTACCCCTAAATGTTCCATCAAATTTCTCAACGGTGCTGTAAGTGAATTAACACACTTCCTAACTCGACGAAATTTGATGCTATTCGATGGTCTTCGAGCAAGAAACCAGAAACTATGTTCGAGAGGCATCGAATGGACATCGAAAAGCCATATAAACCAAAAAAGAGACATACGAAGCATATGTTTTAAAAGTTCTCGTGTTAAATTACGTATATCCAGAAGTTACTGATCAAGCAGGCCATCAAGTTGCTCATTAACTTCCATATCATCAAGCAGACTAGTATCATTAACTCCCTTTAGAACCCTGGTTAATGAGGTGCTTGCAAAATCTCTACTCCCAAAATCAGAAAGGAAAAAAAGGCATTTTTTTAAAGCATATGTAGTAAAGCAAATATTGTTGTTATTATATCCAAAAATCAAGACAAAAAGACATTTTATTAAATTACCTCTTTGCTGATGATTACTTTGGTTTCTAACTTCCTCACCACCACCTAAGTCATCAACTTGGTTTACAACTTCCTCACCACCATCTAAGTTAGTACTATTGTCATCAGTAAATATATTATCATTCTCCTCCACAGAACTATTTGTTATCAATTATAAATCCTAATAAAGAATTGCTTATCCTGCATTAAAAGCCCTCGTTGATTTGTCCACTCTTGATTGTAGCCAACATATTCTTTACGATGTAGCCAATGCATATCTTTATTACTATATAAACTAGTTAATATCGATTCTTCCATAGGAACAAACTCGGGAAGCTGTGCTTCATCCAAGCCTAATTGCCTTGGGGACTTTTTAGGAAGATGGTTGATGACGGTTGCAAATCAAATACAGGGAGTTCAGGCGAACCTCCTCTCGAGTTGTTTCCTATACTCCTCTCTAATTTGGTCTTTTAGCCTTGCATAAGGCTCCCATTCATTTTACAAATATCATTTTAAAAAAAATAGAACACTCTTCAAGAGAAAAAAAATATATAAAATGATCTAGAAACAAATTTAAGACAATAGACTAAATGATCACAAATTATAAACATTAATAGGGACTAAGAAATTAAAAATATCAGGTTATAAA
The DNA here is from genome assembly GCA_002914845.1 of Trema orientale. Classification (NCBI taxonomy): domain Eukaryota; kingdom Viridiplantae; phylum Streptophyta; class Magnoliopsida; order Rosales; family Cannabaceae; genus Trema; species Trema orientale. The sequence continues at coordinate 24,421 of JXTC01000572.1, read as the reverse complement.
TCTTATGAATATTGCAAAAAACTTTAAATAATCAAGAGCAAGGAACAGAATACTAATCCAAGCAGAATAGTTAAATAATTAACCATCCAAGCATAATAGTTAAATAATTAACCTAAGTGATAGTAAGAAACTTACAAAAAGTACAAAGGAAAGAAAAAATAAAAAAGGAAAGAAGAAAAAAGAAAATACTTACGTCATCCTCTGCAAGAGAATCCAGCATCACCACATAATCTTCAGCCTTTTTTAAACTTCCAGTGTTCTTCAGTGCTTCATTAACACTCTTTATCCAATCTAAAAAAGTAAAAAAATTCATATTATCTTGTTTTATTTTTAAGTTGAATCAAATAAGCTCCAACATGCTTGAATCTTTCAAGAGCAAAAATGTGTAAAAGTAAAGAAGTTATAAAGGTAAATAATTATAAAGAAGAATAAATAAAATAAAATAAACGTTAAATGGAATAACCTTATCATTAGTATATAGGTAATGCCATTTACAGTTGTCAAATTGTTGTCCAATGAATGAACTAGGTTTGCAAAGGTTGCACAAACCCAAGCGTATTTATTTACCTTTTCTAGATTAAAAAGATCAAGATACATGGAAGAAATCCTATTTTGAGAAGAATTATTTATAACAATACACCTTATTATATACAATAAATAGGCTTTTGTATATCTTATCACTATCTCATCATCGCAATTCTTAAGAGATACTGATAGTGATTTCTAAGATTTACTAGCCTAATCTGTTTATTTTTTTTAAACTCAACCAGTAGTCCCAATCTAAGTGCCTCTGGGCCTAATTGTTTTTCCAATAAGCAACAAACATCCCTAGGCTCATATCCGGACATTGGAAGTCCATCAATTAGCAATCCAGTACTGTAAAAAATATTTTCAAGGCCTAAATAAACGTGGTGGTTATTGATCTGAAAATAGTGCTCACCCTTGTCATAAAGATGACAAAGTGCACTAACCAAGTGCTTCCTTTGTTTAATCTCTCCCTTTTTCACTGCATTACTAACCTTTAAGAACCACTTAAAACAAGTGATTTTCATCTTCTCAACAACCATTGGATCAATATTTCAGGAGATGACTGAATTCAAATGCTGAGTGACATTCCACATTTTAATACCTGCCATTATGAATGTATCTAACACGAAAAAAAAAATACTCTTTAGCATAATTACCACATTTCACTATTAGATAGAGGCAAGAAGAATCAATGCAAAGAAATTTTAGATCTTTTTTCTTTAAATAACCAACTAGAAGAATTGAAACATAAACACATTTTCTTTTGTATATTCTATTTTTTGATGACTGACAATGCAATGGTTGTCAGTCATAAAAAATACATAATAGAAAATATAGAAGAAAAATGGTGTTTATGTTTCAATTCTTATGGTTGGTTATTTTAGGAAAAATGATCTGAAGTTTTTTTGCATTGATTCCCTTTGTCCCTATCTGATAGTGAAATGTGGTAATTATGCTAAAGAATTTTTTTTTTAATGCTAGATACATTCCTAATGGCAGGTATCAAAATGTGGGATGTCACTCAACATTTGAACTTAGTCATCTCCTGGAATGTTGATCTAAGGGTTGTTGAGATCATGAAAATCACTTGTTTTAAGTAATTCTTAGAGGTTAGTAATGCAGTGGAATAGGGAGAGGTTAAGTAAAGTAAGTGCTTGGTTAGTGCACTTTGTCATTTTTATGACGTAGGTGAGTATTGTTTTCGGATCAATAATCAACGCGTTTATTTAAGCCTTGAAGATGTTTTTTTACAATACTAGGCCGTCGATTGATTGACTTTAAGTGTCTGAATATGAGTCTAGGGACGTTAGTAGCTTACTGGAAAAATATTTAGACCTAGAGGCATTTAGATTGGGGCTTCTGGTTTAGAGTGAAAAAATAATAATAATAAACAGATTAGACTGGTAAGTCTTAGAAATTATTATCAGTATCTCCCAAGAATTGTGATGATAAGACATACAAAAGCCTATATATTGTATATAGTATGGTTTATTGTTGTAAATAATTCTTCTCAAAATAAGATTTCTCCCAAGACAAGAATTTGACAACTATAAATGGCTTCACCTATATACTAACAGTAAGGTTGATTCCATTTAACACTTATTTTATTTTGTTTATTCTTCTTTATAGTTATTTACTAACTTCTTACTTTTAAAGATTTTTGCTCTTGAAAGATTCAAGCCTGTTGGAGCTTATTTGCTTCAACTTAAAAATAAGATAAGACCAAATGAATTTCTTCTTTTTTTGGGTTGGATAAAGAGTGTTAGTGAAGTATTGAAGAACACTCGATGTTTAAAACAGACTCAAGATTATGTGGCGATGTTGGATTCTCTTGTAGAGGATGATGTAAGTTTTTTCTTTTTTCTTTCTTCTTTTTTTTTTCTTTTTTCTTTCATTTATACTTTTTGTGATTTTCTTACTATCACTTAGGTTAATTATTTAACTATTTTGCTTGGGTTAGTATTTTATTCCTTGCTTTTGATTATGTTTAAAGCTTTTCCAATGTTCATAGGGTTTATAACATGATATTTATTAATTTCTTGGTCTCTGTTATTATTTATGATCTGTGATCATTTAGTCCATTGTGTTAAATTTGTTTCCAGATCATTTTGTATTTTTTTTTTCTCTTGAAGAGTGTTCTAATTTTTTTTAAATGATTTTTGTAGATTGAATGGGAGCTTTATGCAAGGCTAAAAGACAAAATTGGAGAGGAGTACAGGGAATAACTCGAGATAAGGTTTGCCCGAGCTCCATGTATTTTCTTTGCAACCGTCGTCAACCATCTTCCTAAAAAGTCCCCAAGGCAATTAAGCTTGGATGAAGTACATCTTATCGAGTTTGTTCCTATAATAGAACCAAAATTAACCAGTTTGAGTAGTAATGAAGATACGCACTAGCTACATCGTAAAGAATACATTGGCTACAATCAAGGGTAAAAAAGTCGACAAGGACTTTTAATACAGGGTAAACAATTCTTTCTTAGGATTTATAATTGATAACATGTAGTTATGTAGAGGAGAATGATAATGTATTTATTGATGACAATAATGCTAACTTAGGTAGTGGTGAGGAAGTTAGAAATCAAGCTGATGACTTAAGTCGTGGTGAAGAAGTTGGAAACCAAGGTGATCATTAGCACTGAGACAATTTAATGAAATATTCTTTTTTTCTTAATTTTTGGATGTAATAAGATAACAATAATATTTACTTTACTAGATACGCTTTAATAATATATCTTTTTTTTTTTCTAATTTTTGGATTAAGAGACTTTGCAAGCACCTCAACTAAGGTTCCAGAGGGAGTTGATAGTGACAGTCTGGTTGATAATATGGAAGTTAATGAGTAGTTTGATGACCTGTTTGATCGGTGGCTTCCAGATACAGGTAATTTAATATGAGAAATTTTAAAACATATGCACCATACGTCCCTATTTCTGGTCCATATGGCTTTTAGATGTCCATTCGATGTCCTCTCGAACGGTTTTTGATTTTTTGCTTGACGACCATCAAATAGAAATATATGTTGGAATATTTATGGGTAATTAAGTCTTTTTAGGTAAGTGTAGTCATATTATAGGAATATTTATTAAGAGAAGTATATAGATAAAAAATGGGGACATAAGGAGCATATTTATTAAAATTTCTTTGAAAACCAAGGTGCGCAACCCAATAATGATCTTTCTAATTTGTTAACTTCTCAAGATCTGCATGCTCGAGATCTATTTATCAGTGTTGAGGTTTCTTCTACCCACTCTCATCAAGTTGAGTGGCCTCATGTTAATGTTGATCAGAAGTCGAGAAGGAGCAGACCCTTGTCACTCGACTCACTCCTAAGGTTGCTTCTACTCAATCACATCTACATCAGCCAACCACTGTTGATGCTGATCGAAGATTGAATAATGAGCAGCCCCAACCCACTCTCACTGCAGCCCAATCTATAATACCACTTATTTTAACTATATTATTATATAGGTCAAACTAGGAAGTATTATTCTTTTTTAAACTATAGCTTTAGTTTGGTAAAAAAGGGTAGGCAAATTTAAATTTTTCAAAACTTGAGAATAAAAGTATTCAGAAAGTGTCTTCACAAAATATACAACCAATAGTCCTTATTAGTTTATCTTGCCATCAGTAGTAATATTTACATCAGATCAAAATATCGAAATACAAAAAATTACCCACAAGTCAAGCTCATCTACATCTGTATGATCATAGCGACAAGAAAGCATGCTAGCCAACTAGCAATTCTATACATCATATGCCTCATCACTTACATCACAGGAACTAAATGAGCTAATGCTCAGTACGTAAAGATCATGCATGCTCATGAACGTGTTTCATGCATTAACTTTATTCAAATTCCTATTGTACTATTTCTTTCGTAACTTTTTATTTTGATACACTTTTCTTAGAAAGCGTTCTTTATAGGACCCTTGAGTAAACTACAAAGTCGCAGCAGTCGGTAAGCCATGCCCACTTATACAGAAAGAAAACACATGGCCAATACGAACTATATCCACCCAACACAGATCGACTAGGTAATGCACCTCACATATCTCATAGTATAATGTTTAGTCTTGGCAGTCAGTAGACTGTGCCCACCTGTACGACAAGGACGCATGTATAATCCATACTTACCCAACACAGATTGAATAAACGATGCACTTAAAATAAATCTCATAAAATCAGTATAATGAAACTACTTTGAATCCAATGCATAGAAAACTTCACTTCCTTGAAAAAAATCATTCTTAAATGATCATGTCATACTTATATCTTTCGTGAACTTTACAATAACCATATGAATAATATATAATTAATATAATACATATAAGTATGTAGGAAAGCATCTTATATTTACTAGTATCTTTGTGATGCAATTAAAATAAATCTCATACTTATCTTGTGTCTGATAGAAAAGATAATAAAAAGGGTCAGTATCCTCTGTGGCTAGGTGCGCGGAAGATCTGATATGAATTTTATTACTAAAATGAGCACTACAAAGTAAAATATTTAAAGAAACTTGATCACAAGACTGAAATCACAACTTTCGTAATTATCAATAAACTTAATCACAAAATGACATGAAAGCATACAAGCCATTTGAGGCACGTAGTCGTCAATAAATAACATTGAAAACTGATTAAAATCGTCAAAATATAAATACTAGTTCTTTAGCACAAAAATGATTCAAAATGGTACCTATCGATGCTGATTCGATGCCGATCGAGTTAATTTCCAGTAGGCACCAATTTTTGATTACGTTGATTGGGAGGACTATTGGTGCTTTTTAAGTTACTTTACTATGGATCTCTGCACTCAGAGAACTTTTAAGGTAGAATTGTTACTTGTTTGGGTTTGAATTTTTGCATTACTTGTTTAGACTTATTTTTCTGGTTGTATGATTGTAATTAGAACTGGCTATCGATGCTGATTCGATACCCATCGAATTAATCTCCAATAACTGATTTTATTGCCATCGATTGACCATCACTAGTTCAAAGAAGATGGATGAAAAATATAATAATATTGAGCATATTTATTAAAATCCCAAGATGGATGAGATCAGGTTTATTGAAAATAAAAAAAAAAGAAATTGACCAAAATAACCATTAGGTCCACCATATGGCCACAACGTACATATATAAATTTGGATTCGTAATTAAATTAGCTTTTTTTATCATTATATTTTAAGTTAATCGAAAATTTATATTAATTATTATTTTTACATATGTAAAATTGAAAAAAAAATGATGAGTAAAATTAGTGCATTTCCAAAACCGGAGGTGTATCTCCAGATCTGGAATCGTGTACTTCTTTAGGTAGTTTACGGTTTTATGTTTTATTTTTTGTTGATATTAGCGTGTACACTGTATTATTTTAATTATATATCTCTACTCCGAGAATAAGTTTTAATTATCATTATATTTCATGGTATTCGACAATTTATATTAGTTGTTATTATTTTTTACATATGTAAAATATATTAAAAAAATGACGAGTAAAATTAGTGCATTTCCAGAACTGGAGGTATACCCCCAGTTCTAGAATCTTGTATTGCTATAGGTCATTTATGGTTTTATATTTTATTTTTTGGCCATCTAGGTATATTGTTTTATTCTTCTCTCTTCTCTAAAAATAATAGAGTTCTCTTCAGTCGAATCTCAGACCTGTTGACCTAAACTCTGGCGCTCCATTGACTTAGTCCACAACCTCATAGATTCGTCTCTTTCTAGAATCTCTGATCTTTCGATTTCTATTAAGCTGTATGAGTTTTTCTGCTCTTTTGGTTCTTTTGTTTATTTGGGTCACCATATTTTTGTATAATTTTCTTGGAGACCATTGGTTGTGTGTTTTAAGTACTTAGAGTAGGTAAAGATTATAAGTATGACTAATGGATGTGATAATGGATTTTTTTTGTTCAGGTTACCATCTGTTTGTGTAATTGCCTTAGAGACCATTGATAGTGTGTTTTGAGTACTTAGAGTAGGTAAATATTATAGACATGATCAATGCATGTGATAATGGACTAAAGGTTGCTCTTAGCCCTTGATTTAATTGTTTGAATAGTCAATTTTCTTCAGTATTGATTAATGTTAAAAGCTTGCTCAGTTCTTATCTGTACTTCTATAATAAGTGGCTCTTTATATACTTAGCTAAAGTTATCTCATCCTCTTGATTCATAAATATTGCCAAGCTTTGTATGCCTACTAGACTTCTTCAAGATTGAATTGTTCGTGACATGTGGTTGCCTATTTTGCCTTTATGCTTCCTCTATTATCTTGTCATTGGCTTAATATTTGACTTTATTTTGTTGAATATATTTTTCTTTGTAGATAAAGTTACTTTATCATACATTGCTTTTGACGAAATGGAGCCCAAATCCTAGAGTTCTTGAAAAACTAAGGGGCACATGTTTTGAGTATATACATAAGTTGGGCGAAAAGATCATATTACGATATGGGACTTGTGGAGGCATTAATAGAATTATGTAGTCCTAATAAAGGATTTTTTGTATTAGGTGTTGGTAATAAATTACATTTTAGTTTAAAAGATATATATCTTATTACAGGTTTGCCAATAGATGGAAAAATAGTTTCTGGTGTAGATAACAAGACAATACTCCTAGTTGATAAATACTTGGGCATAAAGTTAGATGAAAAAGATATCAATATTGAGGAAACTAACATAAAGCTCAACTGGCTTATAAAAAATTTCCAGTATATAGAACAAGATGCAGATGAAACAAAAATTATACAGTGCGTAAGAGCATATATACTTTTTCTTATAGGTTGTTTTATAATGTCTGATTTATCAGGAGTTTGTGTTCCTGAAATATATTTATCTCTTCTAGAAAATATAGAAGAGATAAGAACTTATGTAGTATAAAATTTTTTTCAGTATATAGAACAAGATGCAGATGAAACAAAAATTATACAGTGCGTAAGAGCATATATACTTTTTCTTATAGGTTGTTTTATAGTTCCTGATTTATCAGGAGTTTGTGTTCCTGGAGTGTATTTATCTCTTCTAGAAAATATAGAAGAGATAAGAACTTATGCTTGGGAGGCTGCCTTGTTAGCACATCTTATATGCTCATTGAATGACACTCATTTCGACAATAAAAAAAAATGTGAGAGAATGCTTATGTCCTAATGGTAAACATACATATTTTTTTTCTAAAAAATATAAATTTTAATGTCATTATATGAATCATTATTTTTTCTTTATATTTTTATTTTGCAGATTTTTTTTCACGGAGTACGTTCCAACGCTTGTCAAGTTTTCCCTAGTACTTTCCCTTTATATTTTTATTTTGCAGATTTTTTTCGTAGAGCATGTTCCAAAGCTTGTCAATAAGAGTCTTGGTCTTAGAAATAGAGATTTGAACTCCCCTAAGACTTTCTCTTTATTTATTGGGTGGTCCCAAATGCTTTATAAGTCCCAGGGGTTGTAAATAAAAATGACTAAAATAATCAAAGTAATCCAACTATCGAGATTATTTATGTAATTTAAATAGGAGATATTAGAATGTAATTTTCAAATACAAGGAGGGTCTCTATTCTTATTTCAAGAAAGAAAAAATCATTTTAATTGAAAAAATCATTTTAATTGTTGAAGCGACTAATGTAATATTTAAATGGAAAAACTAAATTGTATATATAATAAACAGTCATTTGAATAAAGCTTGGAATTGGAACAGTGAGAACGGTTAATTATCCAATTCCTTTCCGTACTCTAAATTGGCCAGCCATTAAGTTTTAAAATGGGCCTGGGCTTTGTCCTGGACTCAATCTTACTTGGACTGGAATCAACTCAATTTGATTGCTACTGGTCTGTTGCCTTTATGGCATATTTATTTTACTGTAATCGTAATCGGAACAAATAAAAAGAGAAATGAATGAGAATAAAATAAATGATATGAGAATCATAATTTGTTTTATGTTATTTACTTTAAACTAATAGAAAAAAAAATTATGTTCATTAGAATACTATTCATTTATTTGCTTAATTTAGAAAAAATAATAGAATGCATTATATTTACTAATCTGTTCTTTTAAATGTACGT
>JXTC01000571.1:155763-173360 GCA_002914845.1 Trema orientale | reverse complement strand
TTTCAAGCATTAAAATATTTTTGTAGTAGGAGAAATAAATTATTTTGTATATATTAGTCAGATAACAAATAAAATTGACAGATTATGTGTTTAAACTCTAAAATACTGCATAAATATATTTTTAAGCGTATTTTGTGATTTTTTTTAATTTTTTATGGTAAAATATTGTGTTAAGAATATTTTTGTGAAATTTTACATCAAATTGATTGGTGAGTAATGAGATATAATTTTTATATGAGTTGATGTCAGTTTTGGTTATTATTTTTGTATTTAATTTTTGAAGTTCGATAAACTACAAGCATATTCTATGAAATTATTTGTGGGATTATTGTATGAGATGCTGGTTATATTTTATATTTGATATTTTCAATTTTATATATAATTTGTGTTCATCTTAAGTGCATCAAAGATAAAATAGTTTTTCGAGAAATTTCATTCAAATAAGAAAAAAATAAATTAAGTAAATATGCACTTATAATACCGATAATGTAGGTGGGGCATATAAGTCATAAGCATTTGGAGGATATTCTCACTTTTCTTGAGTCTTTATTTTACTTGGACTTAAGATAAGTAAACCATACTTAACTTCTTTGATTGTTTATATGTTTTACATTGTATGATTATGTATTATATGTGTTTTACGTGGAAATTGATGACATTTAACATATTATTTTATGCAAGGTATGTCATCCATATGCATGACATTATTTTATAAATTAGGAATGTTTCAAAAAGAACAAAAGTATTACAATGGAATGATTTTTCTAAAAGTTTAATTAAAGATTATGATTAGTAAGATTTTAAAGAAATTAGTGTGTCTATGACTAGAGAGCTGAGTGGGCACGGGACATGGAGGACCGATATACCCACCAAGGATAAATGATAATAGACTATATAAGGGTGGTGCCCCATATTATTTTGACTCTAGGGATGATAGGCCCCTTTTGGGATCATTAATGTGTGTGTGGCTACATAGGCTAAGTGTACTCACTTTATACCTCTAATATGGTTCTACCAAGGAGTCGGTAGTAAAGTAAGAACTGCTTCAGCAATCACGGCCCACTAGTTACCAAAAGCTTAGGCATTATACTGAGCACTCCCAAGGATTAAAATGAAAAGTCTTCATAGTTATGAAAAGATCATAAGGAACATATTTTAGAAAATAGCTAAAGCATGCCTAACCAATTATATGCATTATAGTTTGCTTACTGGGCTTTTAGCTTATTATATTATTTAACATTTTCAGATGATGAATAGTAGTATAACAGATGGTAGTGATGAGGCGACTCAGTGACATGGCGGTCTAGTGGTCTAGAGTTTAATTGAATGAACATTTTCTAGTTTTTAATATCCGTTAATGACATTTTATATTTTTAGAAGTTTCTTTAACTTACGTGACTTTAAAAATGTTATTAATATTTTCTTTATGAATTTAATAGAGACTTTAATGAGATATATATTTTATAAAAAAAATATATTCTACATTTTTTTAAATATTTTGAGGAATTCAATGATAACATCTCCTAATCTAATAACCTTAGACTAAGGGGGTGTTACAATTTTATGGTATCAGAGCATGGTTTTAAATGATTCTGTAGAATTTTCTAGACCACTACATCATATCACCGAGAGTCGATTCGATACCATCTGGTAATGTTAAATATTACATTTTATTTATATTATACTATTACTTTATTATATAATGATTATATATGTGTACACTTAGTATTTCATAGTTTGGCATAAGGGGGTTACGAAAAATAAGGCTCTTCTTTTCTCTTTAGTTAAGAATGGCTTGACCAAGTACTAGATCACAGAATAATGGGAATCAAGAGGTGAATCCTATTAGCCAAAATGTGCCACCTGAAACCCACTAGCAGTGGGAGCATTTATGCAAGTAATTGTAACTCTTGGGCAGATGCAACCAGAAGCACCTACTTAGCAGAGATTGTCAAGTACTATTTCTAAATATAAGAAATTATCTCCTTCATCCTTTGAAGGCACTACTGATCCACTTAAGGCTAAAAAATGGTTAGCTAAGATGGAAAAGGCTTTTGCTGTACACAATTGCATAGATAGGGACAAAGTATCACATGATGCATACATGCTTCAAGGAGATGCATATGACTGGTGGCTAATGATTCAACTTCAACATGAGTGAAATACTACACCCTTCACTTGGGCTATATTTCTAGATGCTTTCTATGAAAAGTATTTCATAAGTAGTGTTCAACAACAGAAAGAGAGAGAATTCACACAACTGGAGCAATGAAATAAGTCAGTCGCTGAGTATGAAACAGAGTTTGCACGTTTGGCTAAGTTTGCTCCTACACTAGTGGCAATTGAAGCTAATAGAGTTCGACAATTTGAAGAGGCTTTAAAACCCCAAATTAAACTATTAAAACCCGAATTTGGAGACCGACATCTACGTATGTTCTTAGCTTATTTTATTTTTAAAGGTCAAAAACTTGGACTATAAAAATTCATGAACATTTTTTTTTTCTTATATAATCTTTTCAAGGTAGTTAACTAATTATTAACAAAGATTTCTTACCTTTGGTACCTACAACATGGATATTTATATTTCGTGAGCTTTCGCTCAGTAAGTACAATTTAAACTCACAAAACATTTCATATAAACAACATTTTATGGAAGTCCAATTTTGCGTCTTTATGTTATCTTTTAACTCATATTTTATGAAGAAATCTTTTATCACATATGTTATCATAAAATCTTTTATCCTTCTTATAGGTCCTTGTGTATGTGCCGAGTGTGCACTTATCAACTGGGAATTAGGGGAGTGACCCTACTGAAGCATAAACGGTCATAAATTTAATATATTTTCCTCGGAAATCCTCACCTAGTAGAGTTCGGTCTTATCTTCCCTCAGGAATCCTCACCTAGCGGAGATTAGTATGACACCTTTATATTCTTATCTTTTACTTAGTCTCTCCTTTAATATAAATGGTTATACCATATTTTAAAACTAAATTTTATATTTCATATTCTTGATACTTCATTTAATTGAAGCATATTCATCAAGTTATGAACATTATTGTAAAGTAAATTTATCTCATCCTAATATCATAGGAGGCATATACTTTCATAAGTACATAGACAAGCCAAACAAACATATCTTGTATAGGCAAAATATCATATTTAATCATCTCGAATATTTTTTTTCAAAACAAAACATATTTTTAAAACTAACCATGCCATAGAAGAGATTATACTTACCTTAAGTCTTTAGAAAATATTCCTCGTGCTTGCAATGAAATACCACACATATAACCTTGTTGCAATCACATGCCTCTTCTTTATCCTTTTTATTTATTATTCATGCATCAACATTCATTTTATATATCAACATATGCTATCATTGGTCATATGAAACATATTTTACGTGTTTGGAAACATCCACAACATAATTCCTAAAATAATATTTCACATTAAAATTGTAGAATTTTGGTGCGTAATGCATACTTAAGGAATTTTATATTCTAGTACATAATTCTATTCATTCTAAAACTTTATATAAATCCATATGAAATAAACATAAATCTAAAGATTATAGTTTATAATTTATTAGCAATATTTATCACTATTTTTTTTTTTCAATTTAGAATTTGTAATATAATAAAATTGTTAAAGCTGCGACTAAACAAGACTGATTTAATTTTTGGGAACGTTTTTTTTATAAATCAAACAAACTCAAAATATAGGCTAATTATATACATAAAATATAATTAAATATTAATTCAAAAAATATTAATAATAATTACCATTTACCTAGCTTTTTTCTTTTATTTGTTATCTTTTTATCCTGCAATTAAATTAATTTTATTAACCTAACTATGCTCGCCCATTTAAAAAAATAATGCATTATCTTATCATATTGCATTTAATATCCATAAAATTTATATAATGGATATAGCATTCAAATAATCAATGCATGATTACATAACTTACCTAATTTTTGTTTTGTTTTCTAATGTAATTATTAAATTTATTTTATTTTAATAGTGATAATATTTAGATAAAATATGTTAATGGTCTTTTATATCATTTTCCATTCTTATAAGTGAATGGATGAATATATATGCATATCATTAAAATATGTTAGTGACTATACCATTAATTCTTCTTTTATTATATAGATATATTTTAATTGTGAATATTTAACTTATTATTTGGGCTAGAAATATTTACTTTAACTTGGGCTCTCTTATTACCTATTAGGCCAAGATAAAAGATATTGGGCAAAAGGATTGAAACCCAATGATAATTACAAATAAAAATACTAATAATTTCAAATTTGGACTTTCCTATTACCTGTTGGGCCAAGATAAATGAATATTGAACTCAAATAACTTAAGACGCATTAGTTACATAATTAACTAAGCCTACTTTATATTAACAACAATAGCCATATATGTTGTAAAATAATTTATACTTCCAATTTGGCAGATAGTTCAATTTAGCTTTTTTGTGTGTATTTCACTGAAATAATATTCATAAAATTCATTAGTGTATAACTACTCAATTTTTATGATCAAAAAATTTAAATATACATAATAAAATTTTAGACAAGAAAATAAACTTGATAAATTCATTCTTAAAGAGAATACACTAATATTAAAAGATTACGATAATTAATAGTTATTAAACTAATTTTCAAGTCTAGGGTTTTCTCGTGGTTTACAATCTCCCCCTACTTATGAAATTTTCATCCTCGAAAATTAGAATAGGTGTGGGTACTTTTTCTTCATCTGTTCTTCTCGTTCCCATGTAGCTTCTTCGATTTTGTGATTATGCCACAACACCTTAACCAGGGGTATTGTCTTGTTTCGAAGAGTTTTCTCTTCACGTGCTAATATATTGATTGGTTTCTCTTCGTACATTAAGTCTTCATGAATCTCGATGGGTTCATAATTTAACACGTGCGAAGGGTTCGGGACATACTATTTCAGCATAGATACATGAAATACGTTGTGTACATTAGCCAACTCTGGTGACAGAGCTAGCCTATATGCTACTTTTCCCACTCGTTCGAGGATCTCGAAAGGTCCAATATATCTCAGACTCAATTTTCCCTTCTTTCCGAATCTCATTACACCTTTCATTGGTGCAACCTTAAGAAAAACTACGTCTTCCACTTGAAATTCCAATGGTGTTCTCCGTTTGGTAGCATAGCTTTTTAGTCGACTTTGGGTAGTTTCCATCCTTTTCTTGATTTTCTATACCACTTTAGTCATCTCCCTTATGAAGCCAGTGGTTTCTAAATGCTTCTCCCCAGGTTCATACCAATGGATTGGAGATATATGTCTCCTTCCATAAAGCACTTCATAAGGTGCTACCTTGATAGAATCCTGATAGCTATTATTATAAGAGAATTCTATCAATAGAAGCTTCTTGATTTATGCTCCCTTAAAGTCTGTCACACATGCCCTGAGCATATCCTCTAGAGTTTGGATAGTTCATTATGACTACCCGTTTGTTTGTGGATGTAAACCCGTGCTAAAAAATAGCTCTTGACATAGCTCTACCCTCAGGAGCAACCTTGACTACAAGCCATTGGATTAGGCATATTCCGATAATTATAACCACTAGAGAACTATATGCCAACCTAGTTATCCTAGAAATGATGGATTACGATGTCATTCTAGGAATAGACTTTTTAGGTAGATATAATGCTAGTACTAAATATCGAAGTCGTAAGGTCACGTTCAAGTCTCCAGGAGCAGAAAAGTTCACTTATAACAGAGATTCTATGAAGCAACCTTGGATGTTTATTTCAGCAATACAAGTAAGGAAAATGTTGAATAATGGGCATCTGGGATATTTAGCTAATATCCTGGATAAGAGTAAAGAAGAAAAGAAGAGACCAAAGGATGTAGCAATCGTCAAGGAGTACGTCGACGTATTTCCCAAAGATTTTCCAGGACTACCACCGGGCATTGCCCCTATTTCTAAAGCACCATATAGAATGGCTCCCACTAAGGCGAAGGAGCTACAAACTTAACTACAAAAATTGTTAGACAAAGGTTTTATTAGACTAAGCCACTGACTATGTGGTGCACCAATGCTATTGGTAAAGAAAATAGACAGCACATTCAGAATGCGCATCGACTATAGGGAATTAAACAAGGTCACTATAAAGAACAAATATCCATTGCCAAGGATAAATGACTTGTTCGATCAACTAAAGAGAGCAGCAATTTTCTTGAAGATCGATATGCGATTAGGCTACCATCAATTGAGAATTAAAGAAAGTGATGTTCCGAAGTCTGCTTTTCGAACCCGATATGGACATTATGAGTTCTTAGTGATGTCTTTTAGGTTAACTAATGCCATTGCAACATTCATAGACCTAATGAATCGAGTGTTCAAGGAATACTTGGACAAGTTTGTGATAGTCTTCATTGACAATATCTTGATTTATTCAAGGTCTCAAGAAGAACTTGAGCAACATCTGAGACTCGCATTATAGAAATTGAGGGAACATCGCCTCTATGCCGAATTCTCCAAGTGCGAATTTTGGCTTGACCAAGTCTAGTTCCTAGGACATGTCATCTCAAGCAAAGGTGTGTCGGTAGACCCCTCAAAGATATAAGAGCTGAAGAATAGACTTACTAGTGCACCTATCCTTACCACCCCATCAAATGAAGGATAGTTTGACATCAACAGTGATGCATCGAAGCTGGGACTAGGAGCAGTATTAATATAAAATAAAAAAGTCGTGGCGTATGGTTCTCAATAACTCAAAGAGCATGAGAAAAATTACCCAATCCATGATCTAGAACTTGCTGTTGTAGTATTCACTCTCAAACTTTGGCGACACTATTTGTACGGAACTCAATGCTGAGTTTACACCAATTATAAAAGCCTCAAATACATATTCACTTAGAAAGAGTTGAACATGAGACAGCATAGGTGGCTGAAGTTGGTCAAGGATTATGATTGTGAAATCCTATACCATCCAGGCAAGGCAAATAAGGTCGTAGACACACTTTGTAGGAAAATAACTACAACCTTGATGTCAATAAAAGCCTTACCTGAACCTTTACAAGAAGATATTAACAGTGTCGGTTTAGAGTTAATATTAGGAAAACTGTCAACATTAACTCTCATACGAAACATTCTTGAGAATATAAAGGAAGCTAAGAGCTCAATCCAGCCTTAGTACAAATTAGAGAAGATATTATAAAGGGTAGATAGTCAGAGTTCAACATCTCTCTTGATGGAATCCTCAAATTAAATGGTAGACTGTGCATACCAAATAATGCACAAATGAGAAATCAAATCCTTTTCGAAACACATGAAAGCCCTTATTCTGTCCAGCCTGGTGCAACAAAGATGTATAATGATCTAAAAGAGTACTTTTAGTGGAATGGAATGTAAAATAACGTGGCCAAGTACGTGCAGAGGTGTCTGACTTGTTAGAAAGTCAAGGCCAAACACAAGAGACCTGCTGGAGAGTTACAACCAATTGAAATTCCTAAGTAGAAATGGGAGAAAATTGTCATAGATTTTGTGGTTGGATTACACAAAACGTATAAAAGATACGACACAATATGGGTGATTATGGACCGATTGACTAAATTAGCACATTTTCTATCAATGAAAATCACTTATTCATTGGAAAGGCTAGCTGAATTATATGTGACTGAGATAGTCAGACTACATGGAATACCAGGATCGATCATTTCTGACCGCGACAATCGATTTTACTTCTGCTTTTTGGAGGAATGTTCAACAAGCTTTAGGAACAGCAAACATAAGCGATACAAAATAATGTGTGGCACCAGTATGAAACAAGACATACGTATTTTGAGTGGCAACAAATAGCTAACCTGTGACCACATTAGAAGTTCCTGCCTCTGCATCGTCCTTAGTGGTAGTGTACACTTGTGCATTGGTCTCTAGACCTTCTAATCTTCCTTGACTAATTTGAGGTCCCTCAAGTTTGATCTGCATGTTATGGATCTGGGATCCTTGTGGCCTGCGTATAGTAGGTTGAATCAGCTGGTTTTGTTTGTTGTAGCAATTTTTGGCATAATGGCCTTCTTTGCCATAAATATAACATATGTTCGAGCCAAAACGACAATCCCTGGGATGTTTCCTCCCACACTTGGAACACGGCAGAAAATCAACCTTGGCCTTCTTTTGCGAGTGAGGCTCTCCTTTCTAGTTTTTCTGACCATTTCTCTTCTTTCCACTATAGTTGTTGTTGCTCTAGTTCTTGTTCTGGCTAGATTGGGTCACATATCCTCTTTGGTTACTATTCTGATTCGGTTTAGCTTGTTCATGCTGGTTCTTTTTTGCTTCGAAATATCTCTGTTGTTCTTTCTTAGTTTAGCCGAGGTGATATTCTACTATGAGTGCCTTTTCCACATATTCTGCTACTGTGGTTGGTGGATTGTCACCAGTGTCGATGACAACTGCTAATTCAGAGCGAAACATTTCTAGCATTCTTCTTACTCGTTCCTCTTCAGTGGGTACTAAATAGGGACACAGTCGTGCTAGCTAGTCAAACTTTCGTACGGCCTTAGTGACTGTTATACTCCCTTGTTTGATATTAATAAATTCATTTTGCTAGGCTCGCATCGCCATACGATTGTAATATTTCTAGTTACATTTGTGGATGAAAACATTCCACGACATCTCCCTGACATTTCTTCTCATTTTGACTGTCTCCTACCAGTATCTTGAGTCATTCTTCAAAACATAGGAGACGCATAATACCTTATCCTAATTATTAAGGTTCATAAAGTTCAGAATGGTTTGGATTGATGACAACCATTTTTCGGCCACCAAAGGATCTGTAGATCCGTCAAACTCAGTAGGATGCATCTTTTTGAAACATTCGTATAGTAGTTCTTGGCGAACCACTCGTTGATCATATAGAACAGGTTTTGGTTGTAATACTGGATCTCCCTCTTGAGGTTGTGGTTCTTCAGCATCCACTTGGGGTTCTACATTTGCCTCATGTTGCTGTCCTAATTGCTCACGGAGGTTTCTCATCTCCTCTTCTTGTGCTTGGAGTCATTGTTGCTAGTTAGCTACGAGGTTACTTAGGTCGAGTGCTTCAGTAGCATTGACTGGATTAACTCTTGGCCTTCCTCTTCATTTAGCCATTTTGTGTTAATAGATTCCTATTCATTAGCCCAGGGTATAACTTATTATCAATTACTAAATCTTGGCTATTTACGTAAAGGAAAATTATAATACATTACATCTTTTATTGATGAATTTATTCATAGTTTATAAGATTATAGAAACATAGTTTATACATGAAAAGGCTTAAACAATATTTAACTTTACTAATTGTCTATTCTTCTATATTATCATCAGAGAGTTCGCTCGGACCCTCCTCTGGATCTTCCTCATCATTATCGTTGCGTCCTATCCCAATGGGCATAGTTCTCTCTGTATCCAATCATGGTCTCACCATCCTCTGTTGTTCTTCCTCTTCTCAAGAAATTTCAGCTATAAAGCCGACCATTGCCATAAGAGTTCCAGTGTTGAGGTCTGGATATGACTTAAGAAATTGAGCCAATATCGAGTGTGGCAACTCTGGTGAGTATACAACATTCAAAACCAATGATGGTATATGTTAACTCCATAAAACTAGAGTTATCTGGTGCTAATTTTTCTTAAGTTTTGCTATGTTCTTGTTTATTTTAAGTTGTTTCAATTGTTTTTCTCGTGATTTTGATGTTTTACTTATTTGTGTACATAGGAGAATAAAAGAAGGGTGTTTGATGTGAATTAAGGTGAATATATACCTCACAAATAGGTTTTTCAATCCATTGGATCGAATTGAATCCGATACGAACGTAACGCAATGAAAATGAGGCAAATCGGAACTAAAACAAAGAAATGGCACACCTGGGAAGCCGCGATGCCAAACTAGTAAAAAAGTGGCATTGCAGCGCTAACTCTCGGGAACGTTTAGTACCATAACACCAAAAATGGTGCCGCAGTGCCACCGTCTATGTCCTAGGTCAACAATTGATAGTCCAGATCAACTTTTGCATAATCTAAGTGTCCAGATTCAGCCTGCCTTAAGTTTGCACGAGCCGCCACTTTAAAACCCTATCTTTGGGGTTGAAAGAAGTATATTGGGATAGAGAGAAAGAGAGGGAGGCAACTATGGAAGGAGAAGAAGAAGAAGAAGAAGAAGAAGAATTAGAAGAAGAAAATATACTCCAAGCTTCCATTTCTTAATTTCATCCATAACATCAACACCATTCTTTGTTTATACCATCTTTTCTTCATTTTCTTGTGAGTTTTTCTTTGTACTTTTTATTTTTAGAGAGTCGTATAGTTGAGAGCAAATCCTAGAGAGAGGATTCAAGATAGCAAGAACCAACCTTGGAGGAGGAGCTTGACAACTCTGACGAACACCTTCAAGCTTTTCTAAGGGGGAATTCTTTAACTTTTCTCTCTTTGATTTTGAATTTCTTGAATTCATTAGATTATAATATTATTGTTCTCAATTTATATTATAAAATAAATCTTTTTTTGTCTAGTTTTACTATATGAACCAATCTAGTATCTTTTGTTTGTTTATTTCTCCTCTTTCAATAACATAATCTATTGTTGAGTTATTTATTTTACCTTATGCTTATTGCTTCTATTTAATTGATCACTAAATTAATTGTAGAGTGGAACCTTTATGAACTTTGGGAAGGGAAATTTAGGTTTGGACATAGGTAGAATAACATAAGATCACCTAATGTGGGGTGAGTTTGCATAAGATAGGAATATACCTATGTGACTTGTGCAACCTTTATGTCAGAATAACTAAACTTAATGAATCTAGTTAATTTATGTTAGGAGTAACATATTAGCTTGTCTAGGTATTTTCACTTATGTCTTGGAAAGGAGTTTGTAAATACATTTAAATTCTCGGTTGACAAATGTAGTCGATTAATTAATGTAAGATGAAAATTAGGAGATTGTGTGTTTAAAGGAAGGTTAGGAAATTAGTAAACCTAGATATTTTTCTTATTGCTTATTTTCATTTATCTTACATGATAGTTTAGTTTCCTTAGTTTTATTTCTCTAAAATCTATATTTCATTTGCTTGAATAAAATTAGGGTTGAGATAATTTTGATACTTAGCATTGAATTAGAAATCAATCCGCGTGGGTTCGACTCACTAATTCTATATCTATATTACTTGTGACTGTGTGCACTTGCATGAGAGTTTGTGAATTTATAGTTGCACATTCCACTCAACAGTACAGTAGAAGGACTACAATCTAATATATTACGAGTAAAACGAATATTATACTCTTCTATTCCCTCGTTGAATCGATGTGTCCATGTACTTATTTCGTGCGAGAAGGCAATCTCTCCTTCTGCCAATCTCCATCATCGCAAGGGGGACAAAGTTTCTCCTATCGATTGTTGAGATGTATCCTTTAACGAGTTCTGAATTAGATTACTATTTCCCCAAAATACATTGTATTTAGATGGCAGAACTCGTCCTAACTCATACTAATAGGGGAATGTCCCGATACTTGTCACCAAACTCGAGCATTATTCTGCAGTTGCATGACTGCAAGAATGGTCCATTCGTAATCACGGATGCGGCATGCCCGCAGTATTTGCTCTATTTTGTGAGGCCAATCTCCCAATACTCTAGGTTTAGGTTCCCCACAGTATTATGACTGTTGTTGTAGTGCCCAAAGTTCTCATAAGTGCATCATGCTACTAATAAACATCTTTGCATCTAGATTTCATAATTTCATGAGTAATCCTAAAATTTGACTCCAAACTAAGTTTTTACTTGTCATAGTGCCCAGAAACTATCACTAGTATACTTTTCAATAATACACCTCAAGATATGCTAATTAAAGGTGCATTTCTATTTCTACATGCATATAGGCCGAAAATCATGTTTATTAGTGTGATTTGAGTTTCTTAACTCATTAACGAAATTCTTGGAGTATACATGTGCAGTGAAAGACCGATTCAAGAACCCTAGAATGCTTGATGTGTGTATGGGTAATATAAGTGTCTAATTGATATTTTCCTTAGTTTTTGACACTATTAGGAGCTGAAACCCATCTTAACCTCTTGTATAGGTATAAGCTACGAAAATGGGCATGGGAAGTGCTTAAATGAAAAGTTCTTGAGTTTCTAGTTAAGTAGGGAGCTAAAACACACCTTAAACACTTGCTTACCTATGGGTTACGAAAATTTTGGTTAATTAATCAAGTTTTTTCAGCTTTTAAGTAAAGGACAAGGTTGCACACACTTTGATGGCCATAGTTTTACACTAATCTGATTTAGGGGAATTTGTTTAAGCATATAGTTATAACATGTTAGAGACAACTAATAAGTGTTTTATTAAGCCCTAAACTAGTTTATAACCAGATTATTGACCAAGTAAGAGACAACCTTGACTCCTAGGGAAGTGTGCAAGCCAAGGGATAAGCACCTACACAACTTACCTCTAATCTGACTTATGCTTAGGTTAATGACAAAATGAAAGTTAAGGATCTGAAATCTTGGAACTTGTGCCACCAAGTGGCTGAGCCTTAAGTTGTATAAGCTTCCCTAGCCCATTCTTTAAGCCAAAAAAACGTCCTCCACCTCTCCCACTCCCTCCCTGGTTTTTCTTCTCTTCCCCTAGCAGCTGAAGCCTCCTCCCATCCCTTTCATGATTTCTTTCCTTTCCCAAACAACCAAAGCACCCATCTCTCTTTTCCTTGAGGTATTTCTTGGTTTTCTCAAACAATTGAAGCCTACCATTCCTCTCCCTCTCCCCCAACGTGTACCCCCTAGTTCTAGTGGCAGCCTCTCAAGCATAGTGATAAAACAGCCCTTGCTTATAAACAGGTGAGTAGATTTCACTTATAGGTTGTATATGTGATGGTTATGCTATTTGAAGTTTACTTTTACATTTATCACTAGATATGTGCTATTAAAACTTGTTTCTGACCTAATAAATAAAATACTCCATGTAAAACTTCTAAAAAGGTTAACTGATACATATGAATGGGTTATGGTGTTTAGAACTCATTTTAGTGAACTAACAAGCTAGGAACTACAATAACACCCTATAACCTTATGGCTGGCGTGTAAGGGTACTACAATAGGTGAAAGATGAAAACTAATGAAGGAACATGAGGATTGGCATGTATTAGTGCTACAATAGGTAAAAGATGAGAATTAGTGAGGGAATATAAGGAGCTGGCCTATATTGGTGATATATAAGGTAAAAGATAGAAATGAGTGAGAAGATATAAGGAAACTGATGGGATTAACTAAACTATGCATTTAGATGGATGATATGCTATCATTCTTAAACTAATGTTCATATAATGTGATCATGGTAGTGGTATTGCTACCAATATTAAACTTTGATGTATAGGACAGTATAGATATGATAAACTTACTACCATTGTGACTACTAGGAAATACATGCTTAGAAACAGAAAAGAAATGATAGGACGTATTATTATCAATAGATATAACAATTAGTTGCTAATTACATGATATGTTCATAAGGAAGAGTAATTAAGAGTAAACAATGACAAGGGTATTAACCGAAGAGTTATGATCAGGAGATTAAGCACATCGAGCTTCTAGGAGAAAGGAATCTGTCTCACTTTTATTTAACTTTCTGGACACCAGGTAAGTGGAAATTTCATTCTAGCATCACAAGAACCTATTTATATGATTGTATATGTGAAAGGTGATATATGTATGGCATTGAGATTGATATATGTCTGATAACTATTCATAGCATTTTCACAAGGCATGTTATGTTTTCAATATGCTTTAGTGCACAAAATAATGATTTACAAGCAATGATTTGAATAAAGAGTCTGTACCCTAGATGTTGTTTATTTTAAAGAGGGGTATGGTTCTTAGCTTGTTGACCTAGTAGGTAGAGGTGGTGAAATCCCTTGAGGGTAATTCGAAGACAGGGTAAGCCAAACAAGAGGGAGGTCAAATCCCTTGAGGGTAATTCCAAGACAGGGTAAGCCTCAAAAGAGGGAGGTCAAATCCCTTGAGGGTAATTCCAAGATAGGGTACACCTCAAATGTTATATTATTTATTAAGAGGATGCCTGCTATGTCACTGAGTTAGGAATTATATCAAGGAGGGGGCCCAAACATGTTTGAAAGGTTAATGTTTTCCAAGGCAATTAAGGGTACAAAGACTAAATGAGTTTCAAGTGAAAAACATTCATAAGCATGCATGGATTTCCATTTACTGAGCTATTGCTCATTTAGTTCTTGTGATACAGATAATTAGGATGTCAGATGAGGTTGGCTGAGCTATTCCACTCCAATGCGGTTCATATGCCAGTTTTGAAGAAGAAAGACATCCCAAGAACTTATATGTGTTTCTGATACGTATATGTATATAGTTGATCCTGTGGGAGTTTTCAAAAGAAGTAAAATGATGTTTTGTATTGTACAGGTTGTAAATATTTCTGTAATGTAATAAAAAAAAAGGGATGTATCACGAAAGTGTTTTAAGAACTAAATAGAAAGTCTAAATTTTCCTCTACTTTCCGCTTTTACGAGGTTAACGAGTGCCTTACAAAGAAAGACATCCCAAGAACTTATATGTGTTTCTGATACGTATATGTATATAGTTGACCCTGTGGGAGTTTTCAAAAGAAGTAAAATGATGTTTTGTATTGTACAGGTTGTAAATATTTCTGTAATGTAAAAAAAGGATGTATCACGAAAGTGTTTTCAGAACTAAATAGAAAGTTTAAATTTTCCTCTACTTTCCACTTTTACGAGGTTAACGAGTGCCTTACAGTTGTCCTACCCTAAAGGCAGCCACTGCTGTAGCTCCATAAAGTTCTGCTTGACCAATCTCCTGGTCCATCGGGACATCGATCATCGAGGCATCTATTTACCCCTTAACACGTATTTATGGTTAATTAGCATACTAAAAAGAAATTTCTACTTACTTGAGTTGACTGAATCATTGCGTAGTGATGCGAGATAGAGTGACAGGATACCTGCTTTGATACCAACTGTTACAACCCATATTTTGAGACCGACATCTATGTATATCTTAACTTATTTTATTTTTAAAAGTCAGAAACTTGGACTATGAAAANACGAGCCGCCACTTTAAAACCCTATCTTTGGGGTTGAAAGAAGTATATTGGGATAGAGAGAAAGAGAGGGAGGCAACTATGGAAGGAGAAGAAGAAGAAGAAGAAGAAGAAGAATTAGAAGAAGAAAATATACTCCAAGCTTCCATTTCTTAATTTCATCCATAACATCAACACCATTCTTTGTTTATACCATCTTTTCTTCATTTTCTTGTGAGTTTTTCTTTGTACTTTTTATTTTTAGAGAGTCGTATAGTTGAGAGCAAATCCTAGAGAGAGGATTCAAGATAGCAAGAACCAACCTTGGAGGAGGAGCTTGACAACTCTGACGAACACCTTCAAGCTTTTCTAAGGGGGAATTCTTTAACTTTTCTCTCTTTGATTTTGAATTTCTTGAATTCATTAGATTATAATATTATTGTTCTCAATTTATATTATGAAATAAATCTTTTTTTGTCTAGTTTTACTATATGAACCAATCTAGTATCTTTTGTTTGTTTATTTCTCCTCTTTCAATAACATAATCTATTGTTGAGTTATTTATTTTACCTTATGCTTATTGCTTCTATTTAATTGATCACTAAATTAATTGTTGAGTGGAACCTTTATGAACTTTGGGAAGGGAAATTTAGGTTTGGACATAGGTAGAATAACATAAGATCACCTAATGTGGGGTGAGTTTGCATAAGATAGGAATATACCTATGTGACTTGTGCAACCTTTATGTCAGAATAACTAAACTTAATGAATCTAGTTAATTTATGTTAGGAGTAACATATTAGCTTGTCTAGGTATTTTCACTTATGTCTTGGAAAGGAGTTTGTAAATACATTTAAATTCTCGGTTGACAAATGTAGTCGATTAATTAATGTAAGATGAAAATTAGGAGATTGTGTGTTTAAAGGAAGGTTAGGAAATTAGTAAACCTAGATATTTTTCTTATTGCTTATTTTCATTTATCTTACATGATAGTTTAGTTTCCTTAGTTTTATTTCTCTAAAATCTATATTTCATTTGCTTGAATAAAATTAGGGTTGAGATAATTTTGATACTTAGCATTGAATTAGAAATCAATCCGCGTGGGTTCGACTCACTAATTCTATATCTATATTACTTGTGACTGTGTGCACTTGCATGAGAGTTTGTGAATTTATAGTTGCACATTCCACTCAACAGTACAGTAGAAGGACTACAATATAATATATTACGAGTAAAACGAATATTATACTCTTCTATTCCCTCGTTGAATCGATGTGTCCATGTACTTATTTCGTGCGAGAAGGCAATCTCTCCTTCTGCCAATCTCCATCATCACAAGGGGGACAAAGTTTCTCCTATCGATTGTTGAGATGTATCCTTTAACGAATTCTGAATTAGATTACTATTTCCCCAAAATACATTGTATTTAGATGGCAGAACTCGTCCTAACTCATACTAATAGGGGAATGTCCCGATACTTGTCACCAAACTCGAGCATTATTCTGCAGTTGCATGACTGCAAGAATGGTCCATTCGTAATCACGGATGCGGCATGCCCGCAGTATTTGCTCTATTTCGTGAGGCCAATCTCCCAATACTCTAGGTTTAGGTTCCCCACACTATTATGACTGTTGTCCTACCCTAAAGGCAGCCACTACTGTGGCTCCATAAAGTTCTGCTTGACCAATCTCCTGGTCCATCGGGACATCGATCATCGAGGCATCCATTTACCCCCTAACACGTATTTATGGTTAATTAGCATACTAAAAGGAAATTTCTATTTACTTGAGTTGACTGAATCATTGCGTAGTGATGCGAGATAGGGTGACAGGATACCTGCTCTGATACCAACTGTTACAACCCATATTTTGAGACCGACATCTATGTATATCTTAACTTATTTTATTTTTAAAAGTCAGAAACTTGGACTATGAAAATTCATGACAATTTTTTTTATTTATATAATCCTTTCAAGATAGTTAACAAATTATTCTATACATAATACTAAG
This sequence comes from Trema orientale, assembly GCA_002914845.1. Classification (NCBI taxonomy): domain Eukaryota; kingdom Viridiplantae; phylum Streptophyta; class Magnoliopsida; order Rosales; family Cannabaceae; genus Trema; species Trema orientale. The sequence goes on along the minus strand of JXTC01000571.1, from coordinate 156,268 downwards.
AAATTTAAATAAACCGTTGAAGAAAATATTATATTTTTTTTGTGTGTGAGATTTAAATAATGCACAACTAAAAGGGCTTCCATGTGAGGATTGGGGTCACAAGCATACCTCTTAAATTCCAAGCTCTCCTTAGACGGGTCTAGGTCTTTTTGACAGAGCCCATTTAGTTTTATATTTATTCAAATATAAATATTAGATGCTAAAAAAAATATATTTATTTAAAAATCTTTAATTATTGGAAATATGCATCAAAATAATATATGATATTCTATAAAGGGATATTTAAATAAAATTGATCATATCGTATATAGAAAAATAATTATTTAATCTTAGAGGCATAATTAAACTTAAAATTAAGATTTCATATTTAAATATAACGTCTCATTAATAACTTAAGGAAACATATAACTTGATCTTATATATTAAAGTAAATTATCTCGTTTAAAGAGAAGAAAACATATACAGAATTTATAGTGGTAGTATCCCAAAACCCGTGCCTCGCATC
>JXTC01000571.1:137509-148819 GCA_002914845.1 Trema orientale | reverse complement strand
TACAATCAAAAGAAGTTTTCACCAGTCTATTTTGCCATCAGTAGTAGTATTTACATTATACCAAAATATCTGAAACAAAAAATGTCGCCCATAGATCAAGCTCGTCCACATCTGTATGATCATGGCAATAAAAGGCAAGCCACGCAACCAGCTAGTCAACCCCAAAATGTGCCTCCTCATCTACATCACAAGACTAAAATGAACTAAAGCTCAGTAAGTAAAAACTATGCATGCTTATGTATGCTATAAAATCCTATAAAGTTCCCGTTGTACCTTTTTCTTTATTAAACATTTGAGTACATGAATTTTCCTTAAAAATTATTTATAGTTGGGCCCCTTAGTGCATTGATAGTCCCATAAGTCGATAGGCTGTGATAACATTGGGTGGAAACTCTAGCCAAGAGTAAAAATAAAGTGCGACCGTCGTATGAGGTTTTTGAAAACTCTTTTTCTCATTAAAGGGGCATCTCACACGCGCTAATATTGTCCCGCTTCAACGAGACACATCATAAGATCCACAAGTCCCGCCTCAACGGGAGAGTCTGCATCAACAGACTTACCTACCCAGCTCTGACAGACTAGCAATTGCCATTAAAACTTATCTTATAAAATTGGTACAATGGTACTTACTTTTAAATGCTCTGTAATGAAATTCTCAATTCGCATGGAAGACGTGCCATATACATGCCCTTTCGTAACTTTCAAGAATAAGTAAATTTCACATAATGACATCTTCCATGTAATTCTTGTGACGCGGTTGTAAGTCTTTACTTACCTCGTATCCTGAATAGAAATTGATAGTGGAAAGGGTCAATATCCTCTAGAGATTGGTGTGCTAATCACCTGTCATAAATTACTGTTATTATAGATGCACATTTTGTCAAAAGAATGCATCAAGATACTTGAACAAGACTGAAATCGGAACTTTCACTAATTTAGAAAACTTGATCTTAAAATGACTTAGGAGTATATAAATCACTCAATGGAATAAATTAGGTGAATACCACTTTTTTTTTCTCATTAATCAAATCTACTACCATACTATTTTTTAAAATGAATTCTTGACGAATTCTTGACGATCTTGATGGATTTTTGACGGATTCTTGACGTCAATAGTAATCTTGATAGATTCTAGATGGATTCTTGACAGGTTCTTGATGAATTCTTGACAGATTCTTGATTAATTCCCTCCCAAAAGTGGTATAATCTAATAGTGATGGTAAATTTAGTTAAACATTTGAAAAAAGTGGTAATTGTCTACTTAACCCGGTACTTAGCAGTCAATAACTAGCATTGAAAAACAGTTCAAAAGTAGTAAAACATGAATGCCAATTCATTAGCACAAAAATGATCCAAAATAGCACATAATTTTGTAAAACTAGTCTATTTGCCTCAAAATAGTGCCATTTTATTTTAAAAATATTTGGACAACACCTTCCCTATTTTTAAGATATTTTCACATGATTAAAATCATGATTTTAAACCTGTAATAATATTTTACAAGCCAATTCCCACATATACACAACAAAAGAAACATCTAGGATAATATAGAAGCACATTTCAAATCTTTTTCGGTCTAGACAAGTTTAAAACAATTTGTGCACTTGTCTATGGCTTCAAACAACAACTAAATTAATAGAATAAATAATAGAATCCATGACATATCCATTGCAAGTTGAGAAAATCAGATTAATATTTAGAAAACTACAAATTTTCCTTCAAAATTGGCATTTTTCAAAGATAATCGAGGTATCCAATCGAGTTACTTGAGGTTTAAAGTTGTATTTTTCTGAATATTTTTTAAAAGTCATATTTTTATAAATAAATCATGATTTTTAAAGGAATTGTAGAATCCAAAATTTTGATTTTTTCTTTTTTTTTTTTTTTTTGAAATTTTGACATATAAAATCAAATTTCCTATACAAATAAATGGGCTTATAGCTAGTAAATTGACCAGTATATTAGTGTATGTACCAAGTATGAAAAATTATATGATCTGTATAAAAATTTATATACACGGTACATAAACTAAAACTAGTATATAAGTATATATACCAAGTGGAAAAATACATATACTCGGACATTTATTTATAAAAATTGAAAAATAGATATTTATTAAAACAAAGTGTAAAAAAAAAAAAAAGACAACTATAAAAGGGTTAATATCACCTAGGGTCCCCAATCTTTGAAACCATTATTTAAGTGAGAGCAAGTAGAGAATTGAAATTAAGGAGAAAGACCTAGGAAGAAGAACTAGTAGAATTACCTTGACTAGTTTTGATCTATCTTGGTTTTTAGAGCTCCAATTTGAGTTCTATCACTTGGAAACTCTTGGAAATGGTTGAGAGAAGTTGAGAGAAGTCTAAAAAGGAACTAGAGAGATTCAGGTCGTGGCTGGAGAAAAAGAGAAAGAGAATGACCAGATTTGGTCTAAAAGTGATCTTAATGACTAAGAAATGGTATAACTTAAATTCTAAGGCGTATTTTGGATATTTTGTACATTTCTTTCCATGTGTCCAGCTCTAAAACGTCCTTAGCATAGTCACCGCATTACTGGTCACTCCTATACACCCAAGTGTAGCCAAAGTTGGTGAATCCTAGCTTAGAAAGTGAAAACTAGTTACACTTTGACTTACGATCCCATGTGACAGGTTTTATTATAATATGGTGAAACTTAGCCCCATAACCAATCATTAAACATAAAAATAAGTCAATTAGACTCCAATTAATAATTCAAACATAGTATTAGCATTTAATAATTAGAATGCACAAAAATGACATTACACGATTAAGCTGAATCTAAGCTAGCTTAGTGCAATAGAACACAAATCAGTGTCGTGAATGCCATCTCGTGCTTACCTGGAGCCGACAAATAAAATATTATAAATGAGTCCTAGACATTGAATTAAAGCTATTTGACGTATTAAACGCACAGTGAATTCGGCTCCCAAAAGCGTGAAAATTACATTTTACCGAAAAACTACTATTTGACTAAGTTATCAACAAAGGTTATCTTAATGCTTGTGCACATAGTATTACTTTCATAAATATTTTCTTTATTCTTTTAGCACACCGAGCTCTCTCTTTAAGGGTATTGAACTTATACACTGTATCGGAACACTTCAACAGTCATTAGTGTAATAATATATATGTAAATGCACATAACATAAAGAATGAGCATGTTACTATGAAAATGGTATTAATGACTTTTAGATGCCTAATATGCAATTAGAATATGTTCATTATTGGCTTAGTATGCATGTGAGAATCTTAGGCACCACAATTCTCCCCTCCTTATAAAATTTCGTCCTCGAAATTTGCTTACCCAAATAAGTGTGGATACTTAGTTTTCATCTCTTCTTCTCTTTCCCATGTGGCCTCTTCCACTTCATAGTTCTTCCACGGTACTTTGACCAAAAGGATTCCTCTAGTTAAAGTTCTTCGGATGAATCATGCGATTGAGGAAGCGACATAGGAATGGGAAGAGGATATGCGTGCAAAGTATCCTAATCTTGTTGGTACATTCAATTTCGAGGATGAAATAAATTTTAAGAGGGGAGGAAATTGTAATAACTTTGTTAGTACGTGCAAAGTATTACTTTTTATTAATTGCATTTAGTATTGTTTAATTTATATAGTATTTGTGCCTAACATGATTCTATACAGTGATAATGTCCAATAGTACTCGATCGACATATACGTTCCCTGATATAAAAATTATAACGTAAATTTATATTTACTACATGTTGAGAATTTTTGTTTGTCATTTTATATTTTATTATGAGTGCACTATTAATCTAATTATCTTACATACCTACTAAAATTTGGTAGACTCCTAAAATAATAAAAAAGTACAATTAATTTAATCTAATATATTTATTTGAAGTAAGTTAAATAAGTAATTATTGTTATTAATGTTATTAATACTTAATTGACACAATGTGGTATTTAATTATAATATATATAATTTAAGTATCGTGTAAAAACAAAGAAGAAATTATTTATGCCATTGTTTTATTTTTGAATTTCATATAATATGTATATATCAATATTTGAATAGAAATCATATATATATATCCATATATATTAAACTAAATATGTGACCCACTAGGAATCCCTAGACTTGCAACCTTAGTAGAATTTTTATTAATAAGACTTAATGTCGAATTTTAATAAGTTTATTTTTGCAATACTTAAAATTATGTATGTAGTATGATTATAACGTTAAATTTTATTATGTTAGAGAACTATAGTTATTCCTTATTTTGACTTGAAAATTCTAAGTTGGTTTCCTTAATAATAAATTAATTTTACTAAGAAAATATTATATACATCATGATGACATAGGTCACCTAAATAACAATGTGACATGTTTATGTCACATTAGAAATTATTACATCTTATAACTCAAAGTTAACAGTTGCACCAAAATAGTATCATGACATAATCTGAATAGCTAGGATTTAAGTATACAAAGAATTAAGTAGACAAATCAATCCAAGGGTGGAAAATAAGTTGTAGAAAAAGATGAAGACTAGTAAGGTTTTATCTTAGGGAGGTGATAACTTTAAATCAGCGGAATAAAAAAAAAAAGAAAAAAAGTAAGGGGGAAATCCAAAAAAAAAGAAAATATAGACAAAACTTCATAGCTTTTGTCTATAAAATAATTCAAAAGATAGGGAAAAAAAAAGAAAAAAGACAATGGAGATTTTCTTTAAAAATTAGTGGCCATAATTCAAAGAGGAAGACATAGACAAAACTAATTGGTAGTTTCTGTCTCCAAAATAATTCAAAAAGTAAGAAAAAGAATAATATAGTGGAGCTTTCTTTGGGAATTAGTAGTGTTGGATTCCAAATAATTGAAAAAGAGAAAAGATTAGAGACAAAAATAGTGGATGAGTGAAAAATAAAGTAAACGATAAGGTAGAGGGGTAGCAAAAGAAAATGTATAGACAAAATTAGTAATAATAGTGCTTGGATTATTAAATGGAACGTAAAAGCATTATATTATTGGATACCTCGTATGGATTACCTATAAATAGACTCTTCATTTGGCAATTGAAAATCCACACTTAACCGTCTAATTACTTAGCCAAAACTATCTTCATTTTTCCTATCATCCTTTCTCTAAACGGAGGGAAAAAAAAAAAAAAAACTCTTTCTACCTCAATTTCTTTCAAACCCACAAGAGCTATAACATATTACCCATTCTCCTTGCTTTACCTACAAAGACTCTAGAAATTAATAATTGTAATCAAGATAAGAGAGTACCTAGTTTTATGGTGGAAATGTAAGGAAGAAGAAGGAAAGATCTTAGAAGGTAGGTTGTACTAACACATTTAAGTTTATTAAAATTTTTAGCTCTAAAATTATAAGAAGTCTAATTTTAGTATTTTAACTTCTAGTAAAATATTGATACTTGGAAAAGTTCCCAAACACTCCAAGAAAGAAGATACAAGCTTGGAAGGTAACTTTTCCCTCACCTTGCTTGTTGAGTGTTTAAATAGAATTTTACGAAGAAATAAATAGGTATTAATATATTTAATTTACTTTAGATGCTATGGAATTTATTTTGATGTCAAGGCTTATTTTGTTGAGTTCTTAAGCCTCTGAATATGAATACTTCATAATAATAAAGACTAAAATGATAACAATAATAATAGTAAAATAAAATCAAATGACTAAACTCAAGAGTGGAAGATTTTTTCAGTTGAAAGTCCCTTAAATAAAATATGCATGAAAATAAACCAAGCTTAATGATTTAGACTTAGATCCTTAAGAACAGATTTTTACCCATTAAAAATGCTTTCCAAAAATTAAGAATGTTTGCTCAAAAGTTGGACTAAAATGTCAAAATTTCGAGTATTTTGGGTCAAAAGTGTAATTTTGACAAAATATGGGTCAAGTCTATGACAAAGTTATTTTAGACAGTTTTAAAACTATACTAAAGTGTAAAAATAAATAAAGGAATAATCTTTAACAAAAATATAATCTATAACTCAAGATTTACCTTTGGAGGGCATAAATGTTAGAAATCTTAAGATTATAGGCAACATATAAATTATGAAACTTGAAATTTTGGGGCTGGGGATTTGGTACAAGAATAAATAGAAAACTTTATTTTAGATCTCTAATTAGGATAAGAAAAGATTTACTAAAGTTTAAGACATGAAATCAATAATAGGAAATAAAATATGTATACATCTAATTATATTTAGCCCAAGTTTAGTTATAGGCCTAAGAAGAGGGGAAAATATCTAATAATGTCTAGCCCCAAGTATGATTTTAGATTTAAAATTTGTGTAGCCATTAATTTATTTGGCCGACTTATCATATTAAGATCCATAATTACAAATAAAGTAATTAATCAAGAATAATTCAAAGTAATTGTTGAAGATCAAAGTAACTAAGGAAAGTTAACCGATTTAGGATGATATTAATCAAATTGACAGCCAAATTTTTGATAGACTAAAAAGATCATCATGATAAGAGTTAAAGAAAATTAAATCCCATTCATCTAAGTTGAAGGTATAAATTAGTCAAAAAATATAACGTGATATTGATGTGAAGTTTTATATTTGATCAAGACTGAGTCTTAGTTGTCTTAAACGCACTAAGTAATTGGGAAGTTTAAAATATATATATATATATAAGTCCACTTTAAAATTACTTTAGCAATTAGAGTATGCATACGTCAGGGTAAAACTCCAACGTAGATGTACGTAACTAACGACTGGCACTAGGACAATCACATTATGAGGTAAGTACAATCTCACCTACGGCATAGATAGTTTTAAAATTATTTTCTGTTAGTGATATGATCTATATGAGATTATTATAAGTTTTTCCTTACTTATACCTTATTATGGTGTGGCTTATGTATAATGCGGAATATACTTATAAAGATGTATTACCTATGTTATTAAAATGATGTACGTTTACTTTCCAATATTATTATGTTAAAACACTATAAGCGTACTTCAATAAAGGAAATGCTAAGATAACAAGACGTAAGGTTTGGACATGTTATTGAAGTGTACCTACTCAAGTTAAGAAAAGACTAAATAAGATAAGAATTTGAAGGTGTCGTACCAACCTCCACTAGGTGTGGAATATCTAAAAGAAGATAAGACCGATCTCCACTAGGTGAGGATTCCCGAGAAAAACTATGTTAAGTTTATGATCGTAGTTGTTTTCAGTTGGGTCGCTCCCCTAGTCCACATTCAGTAGTAACACTCAGTATGTACACAAGGGCTCATAAGAAAGATAAAAGACTATGTGATTAAGAATGAGATAAAATAATGATTTAATATCTTATAATAAAACATAAAGTAATGATTTCATTAAACAACATAATTGGACTTTTATAAAAGATTGTTTGTTTATGAATAAAATATTTTGTGAAAATTATATTTTTCTTGCTGAGCAAAAGTTTACGTTTTATGAGTATCCATGCTGTAGGTACCAAAAGGAAAAAAATATTTTATTTGATTGATGGATTAGTTAGAATCAAGGCAGGGATAAATACGAGGCACGGACAATAGAATACTGCCATTAAATTATTTTCACATATGTTCTTATTATGGGACAAATAATTTTAATTATGTAAGCTTGATGTTGTTTGAAAATATATTTATAACTCGGTATTTTATTTCACAATGCATGATTTTGTTAAATTGAACTTGAAAATATATTTTGATAAAATGGAGTTTAAATAAACATTTTTTTCAATATGAGAAGATCTAAAAGTGAAAATGTTTTGTATGGAATAAACACAAAACTCAAAGGGTTCTGTCAAAAAGACCTAAACTGTCTAAGGAGAGCTTGAGACTTAAGTGGTCCGTATGTGACCCCCCCTCTTCACCTGGGAGCCATTTATGGTTGCGCATTATTCAAATCACCCCAAGTAAAAAGTTTATAAATAAATTTAGATAAAGGTTACTTAACCATCCTGATACATTTTACTTATTTTCAAAATTATCAAATTAAGCAAATGGTTAATTATGAATATCAACATCTTAAAAGGAAATAAAAGTATTTAAAAAAATTACTATAAATTTTCAGCGTCTAAGTTTCTCCTTTTAAATAAATAAGCTAAGAATGTAAGTAGTTAATGGTCTGACAAGTCGGGTTGTTATAGTTGGTATCAGAGCGAGTATCCTGCAATCCTATCTCGTATCCCTCCGCAACGTTTTAGGCAACTCAAGTAAGTAGAAATTTTGCTTAGTATGTTATTTTACCTTAAGTTCGCATTATATAGTAATAATAGACTCCCTAATAATCGACATCTCGATGGACCGAGAGATTGCCCAAGCTGAACTTTTTAGAGCCGAGCCTATCGTATCCAGGAGTACAAATGGACCACTCTCATAGTCATGCAACTGCAAAACAATGCTCGAGTACGGTGGCAAGCATCAGGACACATCGAAAACAATATGAGTTAGGAAACGTTCGGCAGATTAATCACAACATGTTTTTCACAAATAGATTACCACAACAATCCAATAGAATTCTCGACAACAGAGACCCAATTACAAGAATGAGCTTTGAATTTTGTGAGAAACATATGGGAATCCCGGCCAGGAAAATCTATGGAAGAATATAACATCCATTTTTCTGAGGAATTAGTTCTCCTATTCCCTCCGAGATGGCCTAATTGTATCCAACTTATGACTTATTGAAATAGAATTTCAAGTCATATCCGAAGATGCATGCAGAACCCCCTTGTTGATATGAATCTTGAACACATTAGTTCAGAGGCAATCTATGCAGAAGAGGAATATCAAAAGGAGATGAAACAAAGTATGGCTGAAGGATCATCTCATAGGAACACCACGAGAACATCTTCTCAACATGGAGACCAAGAGGAAGAACAAAGGAGGGTATGGCTGTGAATAGATGCAGAAAGAACTATGCTCACTGGGCAAGGATGCACTGATAACAATGAGGAAGACTCTGAGGAAGATCTAGAGGAGGACCAAGAGGAAACTCCTAGCGAACCCTTTAACAATAATATGAGAGATTAAGTATATAGTAGGATTAGAAAATATTTGTCTGATTGTACTCTATATCTTAATGAAATAATATAATTTTGAAACAATATATGTGTTATTACCTAATTTATCTTTTCTTGCATAATCGAAGTTAAGATAACTACTAATAAATTATACCCTAAATTAATAGGAAACGACTAAAAAAAATGGCAAGAGGAAGGGGAAGACCACAAGTCAACCCAGTAAATGCACCCGAAGCACCCGACCTTAGTAATCTCATAGCTAACTTGCAACAACAACTCCAAGCTCAAGAAAAAGAGATGAGAAACCTCCGAAGATAACTAAGGCAACAACATAAAGAGAATGTCGAACCTCAAGTGGAAGCTGAAGAACCACAGCCTAGAAAAGAAGATCCAGTACTACAACCAGAACCCGTTATACTCGATCGACGTGTTGAACACCAAGAACCACTTAATGAACGCTTCAAAAAGATGCGTCCCGCTGAGTTTGAAAGATCAACGGATCCTCTGGTGGCCAAAGAATAGTTGTCATCGATTCAAACCATTCTAGACTTTATGAATCTTAATAACCAGGAAAAGATGTTATGTGTGTCCTATGTTTTGAAGAAGGATGCACAATACTGGTGGGAGACAGTCAAAATACGACGAAACGTCAGGAAGATGTCGTAGAATGATTTCATCCACGAGTGTAACCAGAAATACAATAATCGTATGGCAATGCGGGCCCAGCAAAATGAATTTATTAATATAAAGCAAAGGAATATAACAGTCACCGAGGCCGTACAAAAGTTCGACCAGCTTACACGACTTTGCCCCTATTTGGTACCCACTGAAGAGGAACGAGTAAGGAGGATGCTAGAAATGTTTCACCCTAAATTAGCAATTGTCATCGACAGTGGTGACAACCCACCAACTACAGTTACAGAATGTGTAGGAAGGGCACTCAGAGCAGAATATCATCTTGCCCAAGCCAAGGAAGAACGACAAAAATATTTCGAATCAAAGAAGAATCAACGAGGACAAGCTAAATTGAATTAAGATAATAACCAAAGAGGATATGGGAATCAATCTGGCCAGAATAAGAACTAGAACAACAACAACAATAACAACCATAATAATTATAGTGGAAAGAAGAGGAAGAATAACTTTAGTGGTCAAAGAAACCAAAACGTAGATTTTCCATCGTGTCCTAAGTGTAGAAAGAAACACCTTGGAGAATATCACTTTGGCTCGAACAGCTGCTACCTTTGTGGCAAAGAAGGTCATTATGCCAAGAACTGTTACAGTAAATAGAACCAGACTAACCTACCTACCACGTCCAAGCCACAAAGACCTCAAATTCATAATATGCAGATCAAACTTGAAGGATCTCAGATCGATCAATGAAGATTAGAAGCACCTCCAGAAACCACTACCCAAGTTTATGCCTTTTTAAAGGATGATGCTGATGCGGGAACCTCTAATGTGGTCACAGGTCAGCTGTCTGTTGCTACTCAAAATGCATATGTCTTATTTGATTCTGGTGCCACACATTGCTTTGTGTCATATATGTTTCCCAAAAGAATAGCTCAACATAGTAATAGAATGACTAGAACTCTAAGTGTAGCTTTACCCTCAGGAGAAATGTTGTCAACGAATTATTGGATAAGACATGTTCCAATAATTATAGCTGCTAGGGAATTGTATGCTGACCTAGTCATCCTAGGAATGATTGATTACGATGTCATTCTAGGAATAGACTTCTTGGGAAGGTATAATACTAATATTAAATGTCGAAGTCGAAAGATCATGTTCAAACCTCCAGGGGAAGAAAAGTTCACTTATAATGGAGATTCTAAGAAGCAATCTCGAGTGATGATCTCAACAGTGCAAGCAAGGGGAACATTGAGTAACAGGTGTCTGAGCTGTCTACCTAATATTCTAGATAAGAGTAAAGAAGAAAAAAAGAGACCAGAAGATGTAATCATCGTCAAGGAATACATTGACGTGTTTCCCGATGATCTGCCAGGATTATTGTTGGAGCAAGAAATTTCCTTCGAGATCGAATTATTGCCCAGTACTGCCCCTGTTTCCAAAGCACCCTACAGGATGGCACCTGCTGAGCTTAAGGAGCTACAAACTCAACTACAAGAGTTGTTAGACAAGGGTTTCATCAGACCAAGCCACTCACCATGGGGCGCACACGTGCTATTTGTGAAGAAGAAGGATAGAACATTCAGAATGTGCATCGACTATAGAGAATTAAATAAGGTGACCATAAAGAACAAATATCCTTTGTCGAGGATAGATGACTTGTT
>JXTC01000571.1:99648-118609 GCA_002914845.1 Trema orientale | reverse complement strand
TTGTAATTTGGTGGAACCTAGCCCCATAACCAATCATTAAACATAAAAATAAGTCAATTAGACTCCAATTAATAATGCAAACATAGTATCAATGCCTAATTATTAGAATGCACAAAGATGAAATTATGCAATTAAGCTGAATCTAAGCTAGTTTAGTGCAACTAAACACCAATTGAGTACAGTGACTGCCACCTCGTGCTTACTTAGGGTCGACAAATAAAATGCTATAAATGAGTCCTAAACATTGAATTAAAGCTATTTGATGTAAACGTACAGTGAATTTGGCTCCAAAAAGCGTGAAAAATACATTTTACCGAAAAACTATTATTTGACCAAGTTATCAACAGATATGATTTCAGTGCATGTGCATGTAGTATTTCTTTTTATAGATGTATTCTTTGTTCCTCTCACACACCAAGCTCTCTCTTTGAGGGTACTGAGCCTTTACACTGCATGTGAGCACTTCAACAAATATTAGCACAATCATACATATCGAAAGCATTCAACAATCAGCTTAAGAAATTTACCATGAAATTGACACTAGTTTCATGATATGTCTATTATGCAATAAGAACATGTTTATTATTGGCTTATTATGCATGTGAGAATCTTTGGCATCACATTACTAGTATTTATTTACTTTGGTAATTCCTACTAGATTTGTAGGTACTAGACTTAGGTAGAAATTATAATTTTATTTATGGTCATTTAAGCTTTATTTCAAGATTGGACATAGTTTGTATTAATTATGTCCAAATTACTAAAATTCGGAAATACAAGTAGCATCTAAAATGGTTCTAAAAATGAAAGGCCAACACTCATCAATTTTAGTATCAAAGAGGATAAAAATTAAATCAAAATAAGAAATAACCTTAAAAAAGAAAAAAAAAAGAGAAGTTGGTCAACAGAAAGAGAAGCGGTGGATTTATAAAATTTTGTCAGAAGTTAAGAAACATTTGCACCCAAATTTATCTCCTGAAAAACAAGAAAGCAAAACTTACTAAAAACAAGGATCTTTTGCATTTGTACTCTGTACATGTAAGACACGTATTTGTAGAAGTTTATTATGTTCGGATTTATTATGTTGAAAGACCATTATTCAGAGTATTTTTTTTCGCAATATACCTTATGAATTGGGTGAACTTATTCGATTCATTTTATTTCAATCTTTTTATTCAAGCTTTAGTCGGTCCCCCCCTCCCCCCAAACCCATTTGACCAAGACCTTGTTTACTCTAAAGGGAAAAAAAAAGAAATTTAAAAACAATAAAAAATAAAAAGACCAAGACCACGGCAACATAGTAGATACAGAATGGCCATACTAATTCACTAATTCCCCTTATATCAGTGGCACCATCTATAAGCCATGAGCAAGACCATTACACCATTGGACCAATACGTTAGAGAGAGAGAGAGAGAGACACAGACAGAGAGAAAGACTTGATGATGTGTCGTTGGTGAGATCCTAGTAGCACAAGAGTACAACGGCGAGCTGCGAGAGAGAGAACTACGAGAACAGGTAGAGAGAAAGCGTTGCAAGATCAGGCAGCAAGAGACCACGGTGGCACAAAATTATTCCAACGAGAAACCACAACGGCACGAGATCAAGCGGCAGAAAATCATTCCAATGAGAGACGACGACGGCACGAGATCAAGCCATGCGAGACTACGGTGGCGTGATTGCGAACTACTCTGGTGAGAAAGAGAGAGAGAGGAGATGGTGTGGTGGCTAAGAGGTTATGAGAAACAAGAATAGGAGATAACCTTAGTTTCATACCAAAACTATGTAGTTTTGGTTTGATAAAATGAAAAAAAAAATCGTTCAAAAAAAATATATTACCATGTCAGTATATACATGTGTCAAAAAAATAGATATGTGCAGATATGTGGCAATAAAATTATTATCATAGTATGAATAATCCATGTTATTGTACATTGTGGCAAAAGAATATTAATATATCATGCCATATTATTAAATAATATGATAAAATAGTGTTACACACTCCACACCATCACTAAATTTTTTATAAAAATCACTAATTTTTTAAAGGGAAAATTTCCCTCCCACATATGTGTGGGGAAATCCTCTTACTTACACAAATACTTGCATAGGTAAGTAGACATGCTGCAACAAAAAATATAGTTGACACTTCATGTTATATTGTGCAGCTAAATCGATAATTTTCCACACAAATTTATGTCCGGGTAAAAATTTTGTGGCTGAAAATCAATTTTTTTGTAGTGACCCATATCTATAACAATTAATGACAAAGTTTTTTTATTTTATTCTAAGAAGGAAATCGCAGATGATAATACTAGAATCCAACTTTTTCCTTTTTTTTTTTCTTGAACAAATTAATGAAACATTATACAAATAATAAATATATGAGAAAACATAAAAAAACACGTCTATAATTATTTTTTCCCTATTACTAAATCAGCATCTTTTAGATTTTATTAATTTAAGAATTGTCCGAGATAGTGTTAGCTTTGAATTCCCAACAATTTTTTTTTTTTTTTGAAATACTAAACTCACGTATATCTTACCTCACATATGTAATGATGTATTTTATTGTGAAATGTGCGAGATTCATCTAGGAAAAAAGCAAAAAGCATCATGATTTAAAAAAAAATATTTTTTAATTATGACTTAAAAATAAAAAAAAAGTATCGTCACTTAAAAATTCACTTCTACAGTTCTACTAAGTATTTAACTTTTCGGTGTAGTATTTAGAGTAATGGGTTAGAGATGAAAAAATATATAGAGTAAAATTGCTGCATTTTAGAATTTTGGTTGCTGCAAAATAGAGTTGCTGGTTGGAGATGGCCTAATACGACTCACAGAGAGAGCACAATGCCCTTCTCTCTCACTCTCTCTCTCTTAGAGTAGAAGACCTAGCGGCTTGATAAGCATGCGGTGGTCTCCTCCACCTTGTTCCTCAAGGAGGACGATGACGGCAGCTCCAGCAGCAACAGCACCGTGATCTATGCTGCTCTACCTCAATCCAGAACCGGCCAAGAATAATACAGGTGCCAAAAGAAGAAGCAGATTGGGACCAGAGATTAGGATCTAGCAAGGAACCTTAATGTCATTATAGATAGAATATTTTTTTTCAGATTTGGCTTTAATGTTATATTTTTGGTCTTCATTTTTGCTAATCTATCAAGGAATGTGACCCTTTACATTGTTCAAATAATAAAATTATATCTTTTACCTATGTGTTTATTTTAGACTATGTAGCATAATCATGTTGTTTAGAAATTATTACTAAGAATGTACAAATTTCTATGTTTTGATTCTAAACTTCCCCTGTAAATGTAAAACTCTTATATTACATTGTCTAATCCTTATATATAAGTGGGACTTTGTTGGTATTGTAATTCAATAAGGAGTTCTTAATATAGAAAAATCACTGAACATGTGCCTTGGGCACGTACTCATACTAGTATTTCATTAAGAATGTAAATTTCCTCTACTCAATCTAAGATTAAGAACAAATGATAAGAAAATTGGGAGTATCCTCCACGAATTAGGTATATGCATAGATTTGGATTATATTTGTAAAATTTCAGGGGTATACACAAATATATTAAAAATATCCCTAGAAATAGTATACCACGGCGCTTATAGAGCGCTTTAGTAAAAAAATATCAATTAGGATATCAAGGCACTCAAAAAGTGCCTTAGTAGACCTACTAAGGTGTTTAACAAGCGCTTTGGTATCCTAGAGATACCAAGGCACTCAAAAAGCGCCTTGGTAGGTCTACTAAGGCGCTTTTTGAGCGCCTTGGAATCTTGGAAATACCAAGGCGCCTAATAGGCGCCTTGGTAGGTCTATCACGGCACCTATTAGGCGCCTTGGTAGCCGGGACCTATTACGGCACCCAGAACCAAGGCGCTTTTAGGAGCGCCGTGATATGCCTTTCAAGGTGTTTATAAAGCGCCTTGAAAGACCTTTTTTGTTGTAGTGATAATGTTACAAATGTAACGCTTTTATTCTAATTGGTAAGTGATGCTTAACATGTAAAGACAAAAAGAAAAAACCCCTTAAAATAAAATTAGAGAAGTTAATTTATCTGATCACACCAATATTTGTCACATCTTAACTGTTGAACTCAGTATTGGGTAGTTTAAGAAATTATATAAATGAAGCATAATCAAATTTAACTAGATTTGTGGCACTAAAATTGTTGGTAAGAAAAAATTACAGTCTTGTGAAGTTTTATTTATTAGCAAATGAAATCAAGCGTTTATACAAATTTCGAAATATTATTACAATATGCTTTTCGATCTGAAAAGTGATGGTAGCAATAAAAGAATAACAGGGTAAATAGAATTTGATGAATTTTTTTTCTTTGTGAAATTTTTCCTGGCAATGTTTATTTGGAAATTCACGGAAAAAACGTAAGATTTTGCTATCAATCTTATTATTAACTTTATCTTATCTGTCAATTGTAAATGCCTTATGAGTCTTAAGAACAATTTACCTAAATTAAGAATGTTTGTACTTTACCTTAAAAAAATCTATAAAATTAGCTATATTTGCATAAATGTGTGGATTTTACACACTATCATTTTTTTTTTAATTTTCTGATCTCTTTGCAGATACGACACCCAGAGCATTATCAAGTTAGCATGTGCCTTGCATGTGTTTAAATTAGAGAAGGCCAGCTTTTACAAATTTTAGAGGCCAACAATATTTATTACTCAATGAGTTTAAGGGCTATTTTGATTGTATTTTCTACATGTTCTTAGTGTTTCTAAAATTTGAATAACTGTATATGCATGGACAAACGACTCTATTAGTCCCTAAACTAAGAAAAAAGTTTCACTTTGGTCCGTAAACTTGAACTTACACCGTATTGGTCCTTAAATTGTTAAAAATATTTCATTTTAGTTCTTTTTGCTATATCTTTTATTTGAATATTATCGGAATGAGCAAATAGGTTTCATTTCTTATTCTCTATCAATGATTTTAAACAAATATCTCATTTTGGACATTTCTACCTTACATTATTGTCCAATATACAACTAATTTTTGTTCTACTACTCATTTTTAAACTGTTTTAATTTATATTCTAATCTATTTATAGTGTTGGATTATGCTTTTGGATATAAAATAAGCACAACAGGATAGCAAAGGTGTCCCACTCATTCAGTTAAGAGTAAAAGAAAATATATAATAAAAAAAACTAAAATGAAACTTTTTAATAGTTTAAGGACCAAAATGACGCAATTTAATGTTTAAGGACCAAAATAAAACTTTTCTTGTAGTTTGGAGACCAACAAGTCATTTATCCTATAGATATTTATAACTGTATATAGAAGTGTAGATGCACATGGATTTGTGTGCCATGTCCTCAACCTGCTTGGTTACTTTTTTTTCCCCCCCTTGTCTTTGTTCTTCCGATAATAAAAAAATCGTTCCAACTTTTTTCCTTATTCACTCCCTGGAATCTTTTTCTTAATTTTCTGTAGCCAATATAAGAATTAGGAGATTTTTTCTTTGATTCTGGTTAATTCACTAGTTACACAAATACAGATTGGATATAATCTTGTACCCATGTATACAATGTTCATAAGTCTAATACGCACTGAAAAATAAAAAAATCTTCATGATATAATCTTTTTCTTTTTAAATTCTCTACTCTATTTTTTTTCCTCATATAGTTTTAAATTTACTTATGTATGCTTTTACATCTCATCAAGTTCCCATTGTACACTTTTTTTTCTTAAATATTTAAGTCCATACATTTCTTTTAAAAATATTTATAGTTGGTTTTAACAGCTTTTTGGTGTTTTTCCAAAATCTGATAGCTTTTGGAATATTTCAAATTCTGACTTCTAAGTGCATTTTAAATACTTTAAAAATATTGGAAATCAATTTGAAAAGAATATTTTGGCTATTGCAAACTTGTTTTAGTTTCACAAAAGTATTTAACAATAATTTAAAAAGTATTCATACCAAAATATATTCTAGTTTACAAATAGAAAATCTCTTTTTAGCCTATTTCAAATAATCATGATTTCAAATATATTTGTAACTTATTTAGACTCAAGAAATCATGTTTGAAAGAATATTTTGCCCATTCAAATAAATCATTATTTTCTATTTTCAAACTTCTATAATAAAATAATCATTTTTAGCTTAAGATAGTTTGAAAACTCTTTTTGAAAGTATGAGCTGATGCAAAGAGAATTTATGTGCAATGAACTAAATCAAAGGGTTTCTATCACTTTTACGTATAAAAACTAAAAGAATTACAAAAATACGGAACTCACACTTTTTTCAAATTTTCATACGGTTTTTATTAGAAAAATATCACTTTTAAAAAAATATTTAGAAAAATACCATTTTAAAAATAGTTACTGGTTACCAGTTTCTGAAAACTAGTTACCGGTTACTGGTTACTAGTTATATACTAGTTATAAATACCTTTAGTTACTAGTTACCAGTTTCCAGAAACTGGTTACCGGTTACTAGTTACTATTTTAAAAATCATATTTTTCTAAATATTTTTTAAAAAATGGTATTTTTCTAATAAAAAACGTACCACATCTTCTAACCATCGTATTTTTCAAATTTTTTTACAAAAACGCCGTATAATGTGTAATTTCCCCTAAATCAAATACAAGATTAAATATGAAATATACCTTATCTAAGCATGGTCTTGTATCTTAATTGTTCATCTTCAAGCTTGATTCTAATAAGTCCAATATGCATCCATCTTTAAGTTTGATTCTTTGAGCAACTTGAGTTAGAACTTTAAAACCATTTTAATACATACTCAAGTTAAATCATTAGTACTAAATCAAATGTTTGTTATCTTCAAAATAAGAGTGAGTAAGATTGAAACCTTAATTTCTCAACACCACTATGAGAAAAAAAAGTCTTATTACACTATTTCTTATATCCTCTTACATGTTATTTTTCCTCTTATTTATAGCTGGAGGAAAAGGAACTTTATACATCAAGTGGGATTTTTTAAAGGGAAAATGGGTTCTCCAAGGTATTTACTCTTGCTGGGGTTAGGTTGCCACCTTAGTTAGTGGGATTCTTACTTTTCCTGCTTTTGATCCACAATTTCCGGAGTGGTCAGGTTGTAGCAGCTCATATGTCACATGCTCCTCGAACTCGTTATATGAATGCATCTGAGGCCGCATTGTGATATATACTTGATAGGAATCAGATTATCAGCCTGATCGCATGTTTTGAGCTCCTCTGTCTTTAGTGCAAGCTCGCATATTAGTGTTTGGATGAGTGAAATGAGCTAATTCATTTATTAACCTTAAATCCATTTGATTTTCTGATTGCATAACAATATATTTTGTGGAAAATATCGATTTTTCTTTTGAGGACGCTAAACGACGGTGACAAGTTTTGTCCTCCTTATTTTTTCCACGCCATTGTTGACGGGTAGGAAGTGGCATATGAAAATGTCAAAGAGCTTGATCTTCAATGGAGTAGGAGGTAACAATCAGATTGAAAAAAGAAAAAGTAAAAATTATATCTGAACTATGAAAGTGAATAAATTCAGTCGGTTGGTTTCGTCAAAAAAAATGTCAAAAATCATACTGTTGGTTGAAAAGTCTTAACTTATATAAAAAGAGGCAATAAACTCAGTCGGTTGGTTTCCTTAAAAAAAAAAAGAAAAAAAAAAAGACCTCAGTCGGTTGGTTGCCAAATAGAAATGAAAATTCAGCCTCTTAATTCTTAAAAGGTCTCAATAACTGTAACTATAGGTCTGAGTGCATGTACAATACAATAGCTTTTTTTTTTCTCTCTTTTACAAGTGTCAATTGTCAGGCTTGAGTTTATTTTCCTCAAGTAGTCACTCTTAGCTACAGAGAATGTAATTGCCTGGTCAAAATGAAATGACCTCTCTCGCAACCACCAAATTTTCTTTTTCCTTTTTTTTTTTTGAACAACGACCCCCAAGATTTATTTTCTATATTTTTGTGGGCCTTGGACTAATGAGAAATTGAGAAGTTATTTTCAATTAGTTGGGTTGAAATTACATGCCTCTTATGTCATTTTTACTTTTATTTTTTGGATATTTTGTGTGAATGGGAGATAAAAATCATAAAGTATCAGCTTCTTTGAAATATCGCTTGTTCATTTTTTAAGTTGTTAATACAATTGACTATAATTTGAACTGTCTTCTAGTTCTTTGACTAATGTATTACAATATTAGGGCACCTATTATAGTATGAAATTCTCACAAAAGAACATCAACTAATACTAATCCTCCATGGCATTCAAGATTACCATGTTTCTTTTCATGGTTTTCCTTTCTTTAAAATTCCAGTCTTCGAAAGCACAAGCTTGGATCAGAGCAGGGTACTGGTATTCCGGCAGCGAATTCCCAATTTCCAATATAAATTCTGAACTCTTTACTCATCTCATTTGTGCTTTTGCTGATGTCAACTCTACTTCCTATGAGCTCTCTATCTCCTCTTCTAATGAGCAAATGTTCTCTACTTTTGCATACACTGTCAAACAGAAGAACCCATCAGTCACAACACTTCTCTCCGTAGGGGGTGGAATCGCAGACTACTTAGTTCTCTCAGAAATGGTAAGTAATTTATCTCACAGAAAGTCTTTCATTGACTCTTCCATAAGAATTGCCAGGCTTAATGGTTTTCAAGGCCTAGATCTATGCTGGGTGTCGGCAAACACAAGCTCGGACATGACAAACATGGGAATTCTATTCAAAGAGTGGCGAAACGCCGCGTGTTCTGAGGCTAACAACTCTGGCAAGGCAGAACTGATCTTGAGTGCCGTAGTTCAGTACTCACCAGGTGTTGAAGATGCTTCTTTTCCTGTGGACTCAATTCAGAGCTACTTGGATTGGATACATGTCATGGCCTATGACTACCACGTGCCTCAGTGGTACAACTTTACTGGCGCTCAAGCTGCTCTATTCGACCCTTCAAGCGAGACTAATACGGATTTCGGTATCAGCTCATGGATTGGTAGGGGAATATCTTCTTCCAAATTGGTTTTGGCATTGCCTTACTATGGATATGCTTGGACACTGGTAAATCCCAAAGAAAACGGCATTGGAGCACTAGCCAGAGGTCCGGCCATATCAGAAGATGGATCAATGGCCTTCAAGGACATTAAAGGTTACATTGATAGATATAATGCTCAAGTAATTTATAATGCTACTTATGTGGTAAATTACTGCTCTGTTGGTTCGACTTGGATCGGGTTTGATGATGTTGAAGTTGTTAAGGTCAAGGTTTCCTATGCTAAGGAGAAGAAGTTACTTGGCTACTTTGCCTGGCATATAGCAAATGATGACAATTGGGAGCTTTCTATTGCAGGTAAGTCACCTGAACTTAGTTTTAAGATTTTTCCTGAACTTTCTCTGTACAATTTTACTATGTTTCATTGTACACTTGAAAACTTAGACCCGAATAATTCAAACTGACTAATTCGTTTAGGGAATGGAAATTAAGTCTCAAATTTGAATTTTTTCCACTGGTTGTTGGTGAATTACCTCAGGAATTATGAGTAGCTGGGGAACTTGCCAAGTCCTTTTACTTTTTAAAATATCATGACATTAGTTGGCACCAGCTCATAGAAATTGTAGTTCTGATTTTTGGCTTTTACACTTTGTTTTAGTTGTTTTGGCCGACTGTAGGTAAAAAATGGTTGGAACTTGGTCAATAAGTTTCTCCTATTGCTGAAAACTTATCAATTATATCCATACAATTTGCAATCACTCTGAATTCATCTGATTCCTTGGGAGCTAATGATTTAATCTTTGTAGACGTTAAATCCTTACTTTGTTTGACCAATTGTCCTTCTTGTCGGTTTATTTCATGTGCTGAGAATAAGGCAAATAAGGCTCTTCTTTGTTTCAGTGACATGCAATGACTTAATTGTAGTCGTTCGTTTATTTCGTCTTCTATTACAGAAATAAAGGAAACTTTTTCCCTTAAAAAAAAAATTGCAATAACTCTCCATATTTCATATAATAAGAGAAATGAATTGCATTTTTAATTTGCCTTTGATATTACACAAGTATGCCAGGGATGAGTGTTAGCCCAAGATTGACTACCCAAGAGAGGGATAAATTGGGTTTTAAAACTTTTTAAGAAACTTTTCAACTATATAAAACTACAGACCATTATTTTGAAACTTTGTGGCAGAATAAACAATAATACCAAATATAAAATAATAATAGCAAGTCAATTAAGCACAATAAATATCAAACACACAATCAAATAGTTTGCAATAAAGTAAAGAGTGTAGGGATAGAGAAAATGCAAATTCGATTTTTACGAGATTCGACAAACACGACAATTTGCCTGCGTCCCCGGCTCTTAGCAACATGCTTCGAGCTTTCTAATATCGGATCACGATTGCGGGCTTGATCAACCCTTGTACATAACGAGTGATTTTTTCTTAGGCTCACTTACGCCTTTATAATAGTCTTAACTCTGGCTCTATTACGCCTAACCTTAGATTGTTTTGACTCTGGTGCCAATCCTCATGTACATAGATTGTTTAGACAATGGTGCCAATCTCACTAATATAGATTGTTTAGACAATGGTGCCAATCTCACTAACTCACGGGTTGTTTAGATTTTGGTGATAACCTCACCTATACTCAGGTTGTTTAGACTTCGGTGATAACTTCACCTAAATCGGATTGTTTAGACTCTGGTGGGAACCCCACCTCACAATTACAATTTTGGTTTTTTGTTTGATAGAGCACTCAATTAAAATCTCTCTCAAATAAAAATATTTGACATAAGGTAAGCTTAGATAAAATAGATGTAAACATAAGATATGATCTAGTTTGGCTCAATTGATTTTTGTGAAAAAGTAGATTTAAAAGTTTGAATCACAAAAATTGATTTGAACAACTTGAAGATATGATAATAGCAATGTAAGGATCTTCAAAGATTGTTTCAAGTGTTAGAAAAGCTTCTATTAATAGACTTGAAAGAATACTAGCCGTTTTAGTTCGTTTGACAGACAATCTGTCATTTTCGGCAGACCGAAAATTCACTTTCGGTTGACCGAAAATACAAGCCATTGAAAGTACTGTTGTAACGGTTGCATTTGAAAATTTGTTAAAAAATTAAACAAGAGAATCAGTAGACCGATTCTGAGGATCGGTCTACCGAATTTGTCCGAGAGCATACTTTGATTTTTATTTCAGGTCTTTTTTGATTGTTTCTAAAATATGACTTCATAAATTGATTTATTATATAATATAGGAATTATAGAAATTCATAAATCAATTTAAAAGTTTGTGCAAAATAAATTTTATATTTTAATTTGAGATAAACAGGTTTGGCAGTTTTTCTTTGAAAAATTTCTAATTTTTTGAAAAATTTGAGTCATTAAGATCATATAATGTGTGAACAAGTATTCAAGTATAAGATCTAAGTTTTTAATCTTTTACTAGTCCAAGTCTTGTATTCTTGATATTTGTCTTCAAGCTCTTTTCCATCCATTTTCAAACTTGGTTGTAATAAGTCTAATATGTATCTATCTTCAAGCTTGATTCCTTGATTAACTTGAGTTAGAACTTTTAAAGTTATTTTACTACACACTCAAATTAAATCATTAGTACTAAATCAAATATTTGTTATCTTCAAAATAAGAGTGAGTAAGATTGAAACATTAATTTCTCAACAATCTCTCCCTTTTTGATGATGACAAACATTGATTTATGAGATAAAATAATATATGCAATAAAGATATGAAAATATGAAATTTGACAAGTATACCTTAATCCTTACCATATTTTAAGCTCCATCTCAAAATATGCTTGAGAAAGTTTAAAAGGACTTGCTTTCCCTTTTTAATTCATTTAAGCATCATAAGCATGTTATTGGAAACTTTAAAAATATGTGCTAAACAAAGTTCTCCATTTTAAAATATGCACATTTATAAATGAATCTTTTTCTTTTCTCTTCATATTCATAAATTATCATTATTCTCCCCCTTTTGACATCATTAAAAAGATAGAAACAAATTTCAAACTAGATATCTCATAAAAACCAATCTATCCCCTTGAAAACTCCCCCATATTAAGTCACTATATGAAAGAGCAAAATACAAATAATTTTCTCCCATATGAAATATAGTATGATAAGTTAGACAATAAGGAGATGTGGAAGAATCAAGAACTGAACAATCTTCAAAATAAGAATAACAATATCAAACATAAGATTGAACAACACTATGATGCCAAAGTGAAAACAAGAACATTCTTTTTATCTTTGACAAAACTTCTTCTATTGATAATAAGTATGACAAATATAGCATATTCAAAATAGAGAAGTTGCTTCTAATCAAGATCATGAAAGCTCTAGCACTTAATATTTCACTTGTTGAAAAATATATTTCTCCAAATATAATCTTCATAAAGCATAGGAGAAATTCAAAGTAATTCTAGTACAAAAGTGAAATATAAATATATATATTTTTATCAAACTATAGAAAGCATGTAAGAAAAGGATGCATTCATAAGATATATGACCAATTTAGTACAAGCAAATCATAAATATACTCCTCCTCAATATATGAATCATGATCAAAATGTTAATAACCAAAGTAAGAAAAGATCAATCATATATGAGAGATATCAATTATAGATACTAATTATTTATGAAAAAAATTACCAATTATTTTTGAAGAAAAAGAATAACAAAGTTTAATACCAATTAAAACTATGCCAATAGATATAAATTGTATTTTGAAAAACTATACCAAGTTGATATCAATTAAAATTTAAGAAATTGCTTATTGATACCAATTGTATTAATTAGAAATAGAAAGACCAAGTTGATACTAATTGTAAATCAAAATACATTCTTATCCTCCTTTTGATATCATCAAAAAGTTGTATAAATATGAAGGATAAGATTGATACTAATTAACAAATACAAAGTAAAATATGAATAAGCAACTAATAACAAATATCCAATCCAAACATGATATGTTATCCAAATTTAAATAACCATGAGAAATAGATGTTCAAAAAAAGATAAAACATAGCAAATTATGTATTGAAAGCTAATGAGAACCTTATATAAGATATTCATAAAAAAAAAATTTGTTCTCATAAATATTATAGGATGAAAAAATCGTGCACAAATATTTAAAATGACGAAGTTACAAAATATAAACATTGAATTCAAGCAATATGTCATTTTGAGTTCTAAACATCACTAATATTGATAAAATAATTCAATTAATTATGTATATTATTTGTCATGTAAAAGTTATCAAGCATTTGCACAAATATCAGAGTTTAGACAATATGCATTGTGCAATCCATTTAAATTACATATGAGCAATTAAAAGGTTAATTAAATTAAACTTATAAATAAAAATTCAAATAAGATCGAAGAAATGCGGGCGAATATGCGGAAAAACCTTAAATTGGCACAGAATTCCGAAGAATCGGTCGACCAAAAATAGATTTTTGGTCTGCCGATTCTCGCAGAGAGAGAGAGAGAAATCTAAAGCACTTTTTCGGTAGACCGGCCAGATTTTCGGTCTGCCGAATTCTCTGTTCCAGTAGTGTTTCAAAAGATTTTATTTGAAAAAAGATAAAAACGATTAAACCAAAAACTAAAACAATGAGAAAACATCATTTTGATAAGCATACAATCATTTTTGAAGGTTTAAGCAAAAACAAACAATATTTAAACAAAACAACTCAATATAGATCGTTATAATCAATTATACCAATTTTTTCTTTGATGTCTTCATGGGCTTTAAATGCTCAAGCTCAAACTATTTCAAGAAGACATACCTTGATTAGTTGATAAGGATTCTATCCTTCCAAAACTCTTCATCTTCTTTGTGTTGAGGTTGGACTTAATCATCTTTTGATTTATCGTTAAACTCTGATCATTCAAGCTTAATACCATACCTACAATAATATCATCTATGCTTTTTTCCTTAGAGGAGTCATTAATTTCATCAAATATCACATGCATAGATCCATCTACTACTTAGTTCTTTTTGTTGAAAAACTATCTTTATACATTAGTAGTAGTAGAGTAACTAGGAAAAGTTCCAATATTGGATTTGGCAAAAAAAATTTCAAAGTTGTCTTTAGTATTTAAGAAAACAAAGTATTTGTATTTAAAAACTCTAAAAATATCCAATATTGGGTTTTTGATCATTTCAAAACTCATAATGATATTTTATTCGAAATAAGTTTAATCAACACTCGGTTTAAAATATAACAAATAGTGTTAATGATTTTGGTATAGAAGTATTTTAGTAAAATATTTGTATTCAACATGGTCAAGGCCATTTTGAAACCAATAAAGAAAATCGTGTAAATCTTTTTGAAAAATTATCAACTAACTCAAAAGCATAAAGCAATTAGCTTAATTTCGGAAGTGACATACTTTACAAATCTTGTTATTTCTAAAAGTTAGACTAGGTAAACCATAACAAGATTCTTTTAGTAAATATTTGAAAATGTAACCATGCTAGCATGTCCAAGTTTTCTATGCTATAATAAATAAATTTTTTTTTAAAACAAAACAATTATTTTGACTTGAAAACATTTTAATAATGATATAAATAATTTTGTTTTGATCAAAAGATATAATCTCATTTGTTTAAAATTTCAAATTGAATATTTGAAAGAGTTAAAGAAAAATTCAATAACTCTAATCACATAGTTGATAAAAATTAAGCATATTTCTAGCAAGACATTCTCAAAGATAGGCAAAGAGTTGTTATCGATATTACTTATGCCAATGATCTTACTTTTGTGTTGTCTCCAAAAATGGAATATCCACCATCATTTCTTTGAGAAAATTAAGATCTTGGTGAATTCATTGGTCAAGTTCTTGGAGCAACCATTTTCTTGCTTGTACCTATAACAAAGATTCAAATATGGAATTTTGGTACCCACAGAACTTTGGATCCTAGGGGGTTAGTCTTTGAATTCTTTGGTACCCATTCTTGTTTGACACTTAAATATGCACTTTTTTGATGGAGCATGAAAAGCTTATATGTCCATCTTGATTACAAAAATTACATGCATACTTTGAGTCTCTACTAGATATTGCTTTGACAAAATAGTTTTTGAGATATTTTTGTTTTACAAAAAGTTTGTATCCTATTCCTCCTTTGTCAAAAACACATCTTTGTCCACCAAGCATTAAATCAAAATTCTTCTTTCTATTGATGAAATTGTGGACAATATTGGTTAAATCTAAAACTTTTTCTTTTAAGGAAATATGTTCATTTTCCAAAAATACACATATATCACATGTCAAAATAACTTCCTTTTCTTTTGAAAATTTCTCAAGTTCTTTTCATAAAAGAGATAATTTCTTCTTGAGAGCATTATTTTTCAAAACAAGCAATTTATAGTTATCATGCAATTCATTAAAATCATCAAGGAGCTTATTGTATGATAACTCTTCTTCAACACTTTCATTATCAAAATCACTACTATCATCACCATCATCAAGAAAGTCATCAATGAGTTTAAGAGATTTTACCTCACTATCAATAGCCATGAAGCATATGTTGTTTACTTCTTCTTTATCATTATCATCCAAATTACCATCATTGCTAATATCCCAAGTGGCTTTGATTTCTTTTTCTTCTTCATCGTTTTGACTTGTGATGGCATATGAGCTTTCAAATATTTTCTACATTTTATAGGCATTAGTAGCAAATTGTACACTATTATAAATATTTACATCTATACAACAAAATAAATAATTAAAAGCACATCCATTCCTAGAAAACATGATTTTGTCAAAATCATCATATTCATAAAACTCTTTTTCAACAAATTTATTACCAATTAAGCATTTTTATTTTCTAAATATTGTAGTCAATGCCACTGAAAAATGATGGTCTAGTTGAAAACTCCTCATTTGGAAGAGTTTGAAAATTGTTTGGGTTAGCCATCTCAAGATGGTTAAGTCTCTAAAATTAAGCATCAAGCTTTGATACCAATTGTTAGCCCAAAATTGACTACCCAAGAGGGGGGAGGGTGAATTGAGTTTTAAAACTTCTTAAGAAACTTTTCAACTATATAAAACTATAGACCACCATTTTGAAACTTTGAGGCAAAATAAACAATAATAGAAAATATATAACAATAATAGCAAGTCAATTAAGCACAATAAATATCAAACACACAATCAAATAATTTACAATAAAGTAAAGAGTGTAGGGATAGAGAAAATGCACACTCGATTTTTACGAGGTTCGACAAACACGACGATTTGCTTACGTCCCCGGCTCTCGGTAACTTGCTTCGAGCTTTCCAATATCAGATCCAGATTGCGGGCTTGACCAACCTTTGTACACAACGAGTGATTTCTTCTTAGGCTCACTAACATCTTTACAATAGTCCTGACTCCGGCTCTATTACGCCTAACGTTGGACTGTTTTGACTCTGATACCAATCCTCATCTACACGGATTGTTTAGAAAATGCTGCCAATCTCACCAATACGGATTGTTTAGACAATAGTGCCAATTTCACCAACTCACAGGTTGTTTAGACTCTGGTGACAACCTCACCTATACTCAGATTGTTTAGACTTTAGTTACAACCTCACCTAAATCGGATTGTTTAGACTCCGGTGGCAACCTTACCTCACAATTACAATTTTGGTTTTTGTTTGATGGAACACTCAAATAAAATCTCTCTCAAATGATAATATTTGATACAAAGTAAGCTTAGGGAGAATAGATGTAAACACAAGATATGACATAGTTTGGCTCAATTGATTTTTATAAAAAAATATATTTGAAAGTTTGAATCACAAAAATTGATTTGAACAACTTGAAGATATGATAATAGCAATGTAAAGAAGTTCAAAGATTGTTTCAAGTGTTAGAAAAGCTTCTATTAATAGATTTGAGAGAATACTAGCCGTTTTAGACCGTTTGACAAACAATCTATCATTTTTGTAGACCGAAAATTCACTTTCGATCGACCGAAAATACTAGCTGTTGAAAGTGTGGTTGTAACGGCCAAATTTGAAAGTCTGTTAAAAAATCGAACAAGAGAATCGATCGACTGGTTATGAGGATCAGTTTGCCGAATCTGTCTGAGAGCATACTTTGATTTTTATTTCAGGTCTTTTTCAATTGTTTCCAAAGTATAACTTCATAAATTGATTTATTATGTAATATAGGAACTATAGAAATTCATAAATTAATTTAAAAGCTGTGTAAAATAAATTTCATATTTTAATTTGAGATAAACAGGTTTGGCAGTTTTGCTTTAAAAAATTTACAATTTTATGAAAAATTTGAGCCATTAAGATCATATAATGTGTGAACAAGTATTCAAGTACAAGATCTAAGTGTTTAACCTTTTGCTAGTTCAAGTCTTGTATTCTTAATCTTTGTCTTCAAGCTCTTTTCTATCCATCTTCAAGCTTGGTTCTAATAAGTCCAATATGCATCCATCTTCAAGCTTGATTCCTTGATTAACTTGAGTTAGAACTTTTAAAGCTACTTCACTACATACTCAAGTTAAATCATTAGTACTAAATCAAATGTTTGTTATCTTAAAAAAAAAAAAAGTGAATAAGATTGAAACCTTAATTTCTCAACAATGAGAACAATAGAATTTCGTATAAGCCAAATAGCATGTCAACAAAGATTGAATACAAATTATATTCCAATTATGTGTCAGTTCAAAGTATAGAATTTGACAAATAAAAATAAATAAAGATTGGCTTTTGCAGATCCATGTCCTTCTCTTATTATTGCTTTGTGATTATATTAATCGTCTATCTGCATAGCTCAAGAAGGTGGAAGAAAGACAAAACAGTACAAGTGGAGATTGTTAGTATACATTTTGGCACCAATAGCTGTACTTATTTTTGTACTAGGCGCCTTGCTATATTACTTCCACGAGAAAAAGCTCAGATCAGACGGTACAAAAGTTCTCACCTGTTTTAAATATTAATGTTTAGCACTTTTTAACTGTGGAACATATATACTTGAGCTATCTTTCTAACATTTCGATGTTACCTTCTTCTGGGGAACAAAATGATAGCTAATGCATCAAAGTTTCCAGAGAACTATGCAGCTGCTGCAGGAGACTTTAATAGCAATGCTCCTAAGCTGCGAGTCTTTAGCCTTGCCGATATTGAGGCAGCTACAGAAGGATTTTCTGTAGAAAATAAGCTTGGAGAAGGTGGATACGGTCCTGTTTACAAGGTGAACTTTCATTGTCCTTTCTTGAAAAAATAACATATTTTTGACCAGCCTATAATATTATGTTACCTAGCCAGGGACAGTAATGAAGGCATAAATGAAACCCTCGCATTCTGCTTTTCTGGCAAGACATATATACTTACTTTAAGTGTCTATTTGCTAGGGAGTGCTGCCAAATGGACAGGAAATAGCTGTTAAAAAACTGTCAACTGCTTCCACACAAGGATTCGAGGAGTTGAAGAATGAGGTTGTACTTACAGCGAAACTTCAGCACGTTAATCTTGTCCGAGTTTTGGGATTCTGCACTGAACGAGATGAACAAATGCTGATATATGAGTATATGCCAAATAAAAGCTTGGACTTGTACTTATTCGGTCTGCCATCTTTCCTTGCTTTTAGTTTTTGTATATTTAGTTTTGAGTCTAAACCAATGCAAGGTTAGTAGTAGAACATGGAAAAGCCGTGATGAAATATCACTACTTGTGCCACACATTAATTTAAGCTGTAACTATGAATATCTCTTGCTGCTTCCCATTTCCTTTTTTGTTAGCACCATGATATGTGCACGGAATAAACTAATTATTCATAGCCTAATTAATTATATGTAGATCCTATTAGAAGGTATTACTTGGATTGGAGAAAACGTGTTGACATCATTGAAGGCGTTACTCAGGGGCTTCTTTATCTCCAAGAATACTCAAGACTGATGATAATACATAGGGACTTAAAAGCTAGCAACATTTTACTTGATGATGAGATGAAG